>WHYT01013216.1:64568-83695 GCA_009806455.1 Tetrax tetrax
CATCCGCCAGTTCCCTCAGGACGCGCGGATGCATCTCGTCGGGCCCCATGGACTTGTGCTCCTTCAAGTTCTTTAAATGATCTCGAACCTGCTCTTCGAGCACCGTGGGCGGTTCTTCATCCTCGCAGTCCCTGCCTGTGCCTTGCACAGCTTGGGCGGGGAGACAAGAGCCCTTATCAGTGAAGACTGAGGCAAAAAAAGATGTTTTCCGAGAAGATGTTTGGCAGATTTCAATACCTAATTGGTCCCTGAGGTTTGACTCAGTGAGGAAGTAAAAGAATGTCATATGCTACCACAGTTATAAAAAGGAGCTGAAGACAGAGGAAATTTATTTGCCAAATGTCAAACTAAATGAAGGAGAAACATCAGGCTCAGAATCCTTTTTGAAGCATCCTGGATTGTTGTGGATGTACTGGTAACTATTTAGACCATTTTTTAGAGTCTACGTGTGATTTTTTTTTCAGAAAGGGACAGATTAAAGGCACAATAGCTTGCAAAGTGGAAATTTTAGACTTCAAACTGAAGTAAAAGCTTTTAATTGTTACTGAGAGTGTTTCTTGTTTTAAGGGACAACTCTCAGCTACCAGATAATATCTGTCCATCTGTAGTATTAAAAAATATGTTCCATATTTTATATGATTTGTGAGAGGGGAATTGTTGCTTTCTGGTATTTCTTGAGAAACAGTCATGAGATGATGGTAATAAAACCCTGTGTTTTTCTGGTAGAAGGTCACTACAGGGGAAAGATTTTATGAGAATTGTGTGATAAGAAAGGTTGTAGCATCCTAGCTCATATCTACCCTTTTGTTGAGCATTTGGTAAGGAGCATTTGAATAAGAAAAACTGGGTGGCATGTTTGGTATGGGCTATGAGCTATCTAAGATGTGCTTGCTTTCCCTGGAAACTCATTGTCTTGGTGTTTATTTAAATCATTCAGTAATATTTGAAATGTGTCTAAAATAAGATTCAAAGATCCAGTCACAACAGATAAAACCTGAGAGATCTGAGTGCGAAACGAGTTGTATGTCTCTTTTCAGGTCAAGGAGGGTTGGTGTCTGGGAGAGAAGGGATGGAGAATGCAGTTGAAAACGCATCAATGTGACCAGACCATTCAGAAATTTGTTTGCCATAGTGTCTGTAACAGCTTCTGCATGTGCACCTCTCTGAACTATACCAAGTGGGAACTGTGTGAATCACTTTAACTGGAGTGAGGACTCAATGTTACAGATGGAGCTTGAGACTCCATTTATGTGAACAAGATGTGATTACTGTGGCTGTTCCAGTCTTTTATAAGGGATTCATTCTTGGTATTGCCCTTTAATGTTTGCAAAGCCAAACTGACTTTTGTTCTGTTGTTCTCCACCAGTTCTCAAAATGGGCTTTTTTTTTTTTTTCCTTTTTTCTGCTAGCAATGAAGCCTTGATGAACCACACAACAGTTGTGGAATTTGTCCTCTTGGGGCTGACCAACAGCCACCATTTGGAGATCATCCTCTTTCTGTTTATGATTGCCTACTTCTTGATCCTGCTTGGAAACATTGCTGTCATCAGCATCACTCTTGTGAATCATTTTCTTCAGACCCTGATGTACTACTTCCTTAGAAATTTTTCCCTTTTGGAAATCACTTTCACCTCCACGTTCATTCCCAGGACCCTCTACAGCCTTCTGACAGAGAGGAAGATTATTTCCCGGACTGGTTGTTTCCTTCAGATGCAACTTTTCTTTTGCTTGGGTACCTGCACGTTTTTCCATGTGGCAGCAATGTCCTTTGATCGGTATGTTGCCATTTGTCACCCTTTGCATTATACAACAATTATGAACAACAGATTTTGCCTCCAGCTGGTCCTGGCTTGCTGGACAGTGAGTTTTCTCTTGATGTTTCCTCCCACCATTATGATTGTCCAGTTGCCGTTCTGTGGTCCCAATGTCATGAACCACTTCTACTGTGATACTTCCGTGTTGTTGCAACTGTCTTGCACAGACACAGGGTTCATTGAAAAACTGATGCTTATTGTAATAATTATCATCATTCCTGGTACCTTCACAGTAACTGCTGTTTCTTATGGTTGCATTATTGTCACCATCTTGCATATACCGTCTTCCACAGGAAGGAAGAAGGCATTCTCCACTTGCTCAGCTCACCTCATGGTAGTGATGATATTTTACAGCACATGTATTTACAGGTATATCCGCCCAGCACAGCGAGGTGGGCAGGATTCTGACAAATTCCTTTCTCTCTTCTTCTCTGTAGTGACTCAGATGCTTAACCCATACATCTACTCACTCAGGAACGATAAAGTCAAACAGGCCCTAAAAGAGAGCATACTGAAGGCATTTCCTCACTCCCTGAGGCAGTTCTGAATGCTGGAGTGGCCCATCCAAGTGGTTGAATTGTTTCCTAGATGCAATATCAGCATTCTGTAACTGTGAAATAAAGATGCTGATTTTGAATGGTTTATGCGTTCTACATGTTATGTACTTCCTTCTTCTATTAGCAACCAAAATGTGCCAGCGCAGAAAAGATCTTCTAGTCCTCCAGTACCGAGACTCAAAGCCTGTGTATTTTTTTCCCCCTTGCTGTGATGGCTTAGCCTCGGCTAACAACCAGATTCCCGTGCCTTGAATCTGCTCCCTCACAACTTCCACCCCACAGTGTGACAGAAAAGAGGCAGAAAACAGGAAAAATAGAAACAAGAAATCTTGTGAGTTGAGATAAAGACAGAGAGATGGTTTACCAGTTGCTCCTGGAAGCAAAACAGATTGTATTTGGAGAAAATTCATTTAACATATTGCCATTTAAAATAGTTTTAGTTTGTGAGAAATCAAGTCAAATATTAAACCAACATGTTTACTTCCCCCTTTTTCCATACTCAATTTTATTAATTCCTTCCAGACTCCTCCAGCCCTGCCCCAAGCAGTGCATGTTGGGTGGGGAGAGTTGTGATCAATACATAGTTGTTTCCCTCTGCTACTCCTCTCTTAACACACTTTTCCTTTGCTCCAGCTTGGGTTCTCCACAGGCTGCCATGGATATCTGCTCCACCATGGAGTATTTCCTCCTCCTTCTGTAATCTTACTGTTCCCTCTGTTGTGTCTCACTGTTTTTGTTCCCTGTTCCTCTCTCTAGCTGGCAATTTCTGCCCTTTCTTACAGATGTTTTCCCAAAGCTGCCACCAGCTTCACTCATGGGCTCAGCTGTGGTGGGTCCATTTTGGAGCCAACTGGAAGTGGTTGTGTCTAGCACGGAGCAGCCCCTTGTCTCTTCTCACAGAAGCCACACCTGCAGACCCCTTGTTACCAAAATCTTGTCATGTACATCTCTGGTGGGTTAACCTTGTCTGGCTGCCAGAAACCGACCAAGCAGCTCTCTCACTTCCCTCCTCAACAGGACTGGGGGAGAAAGTAAGAAGAAAAATCTCATGGATTGAAATAAAGAAATCCTTGTGGAACTCAGAAGGAAAAATAAATTGTACAATCTCTGGAAGCAAGGTCAGGCTTCGTAGGAAGATTACAGAGCTGTGATTTGTACATCCAGGGAGAAGATACAAAAGGCCAAAGCTCAATTAGAGCTGGAACTGGCTGATATTGTATCTGACAAGAAGGGTTTTTTTTAAGTTTTTCAACAGCAAAAGTAAGTGTAAAGAAAACATTGGACTGATACTTGTTGAAGATGGTCACCTGACTAATAGGGATGAAGATAAAGCAGAGGCATAGAATCATAGAATCATTTAGGTTGGAAACGACCCTTAAGATCATCAAGTCCAACCGTAAAAAAACTGACAGGTCCACCACTAAACTATGTCCCTAAGCACCAGGTCTACATGTCTTTTAAATGCCTGCAGGGATGGTGGCTCAACCAGTTCCCTGAGAAGCCTGTTCCAATCATTGACAACCCTTTCAGTTAAGAACTTTTTCCTAATAGCCAATTTAAACCTCCCCTGGTGCAACTTGAGGACATTTTCTCTTGTCCTATCATTAATTATTTGGGAAAAGAGACCACCTTGCTACAACCTCCTTTCAGGTAATTGTAGAAAGCGATAAGGTCTCCCTCAGCCTCCTTTTCTCCAGACCGAATGACCTCAGTTCCCTCAGCCGCTCCTCATAAGACTTGTTCTCTAGACCCTTCAGCAGCTTTGTTGCTCTTCTCTGGACAACCTCCAGCACCTCAATGTCTTTCTTGTAGTGAGCAGCCTGAAACTGCACGCAGTATTCAAGGTGCAGCCTCACCAGTGCCGAGTCCAGGGGGGTGATTACTCTCTAGTCCTGCTGGCCACACTGTTTCTGATACAAGCCAGGATGCTGTTGGCCTTCTTGGCCACCTGGGCTGCCATACTGCTGGCTCGTATTCAGTTGGCTGTCGATCAGCACCCCCAGATCTTTTTCTGCCAGACAGTTTTCCAGCCACTCTTTCTCAAGCCTGTAGCATTGCATGGAGATTTTATGACCCAGGTGCAGGACCCAGCACTTTACCGTATTGAACCTCTGTTTGTCTGTTCCCAGAGCTCTTTGAGGAAACTTGCAAGGTCACAAAGTGTTAGATCCTTATATTTTTAGAAAAAGAAAATAACCTCAAATATTAAAAGATCAAATAAACAATATGATCAAAACTGCTATGTTAAGCTTGCGCTTCCCCTTTGGCAAGAGACCTGGCAAAAGGAAGTGCCTCGCCTCATCTGCTTTATTAATAACTAATTTTGTTACTTGTTCTTTGTTTAGGGTGTAATGAAGAAACTAACTATAGAGCATTAGGTAATATTAAAATAGAAGGAGGTAGGTTCAGACGAGATATAAGGAAAAATCTTTTTACACTGAGGATGGTGAAACACTGGCCCCAGTTCCCCAGAGAGGTGGTGGATGCCCCATCCCTGGAAGCATTCCAGGCCAGGTTGGATGGGGCTCTCAACAATCTGATCTGGTTGGAGATGTCCCTGCTCCCTGCAGGGGGGTTGGACTGGACAGGCCTCTGAAAAGACTATTTTGTTTTAAGAATAAAAAGAAAATGTTGTGTTTTATTAAAATCAGATGTTTTGTTATTTATTTATTTTTACTCAGGAAAAGAACCCTTTGACCTTTGCCCAAAAGACCAAAACCCTTTTCTGTTTTTTCAAAATAGCTATGTAAAAATACACTTGTCATTTTAGGCTTATCATAATTATGTAAGTCCAAAAGCAAAACAAAAATTAATTATTTCAACATATCACCTGTTTCTTCCCTGATGTTAATTATGAAAATGTCAATAATTTTAATTACTGTGGCATCATCATTTCTCTTTAAAGCTGCCAGGCTTAGGAAAAGTTAGGAAAATGTGTTAATTGAATGATCTGGAACTAACAAAGCCTGAAAAGTTTCTCCAGTTACTCTTCAAAGCTATTTTTCTAGCATGGAAGTGAAGCATTTAGTTTATCTAGTGAAAGAAGAAAAAAAATCACTTAAAGCTGTTATGGAGACAGATGCAGGCCAGCGTTTTAGCAAACATTTGAAAATGTGAGCTCAGTCATTAGCTAGTGCCCCTGTGAGCACACTTTTAGGTTATAGAGTAAACTGCTATCAGTCTAAGAATGCGTCTTACATGTGCAAGCTAAGCATTAAAATGCTGTTGTGACTCTCCATAGTGAGCAGTTCATATCTCCACATCAGTACAGTTAAAAAAACCACAAAACCAAGGATTCCTTTTTTTCTCTTTAACTCTTGCCAGTTAACACTTGGGTGCAGTCAGAATTATTTATTTATTTATTAATTTATTGCAGTCATTTATTTATTTCCCGGAGAGAAACTAGAAACATTAGTAGATTTACAAAGTGATGCATAACCAGCGTGCGCTCTCAGCGCAGGCATTCCTGATAACTTTCTTCAAGGCTTGCTTGACCTCTGTTCCTCAGGCTTACAGTGGGTTGACCAGAGGTGTGAGGATAGTGTAGGAAAAGGAGAAGATTTTGTTCAGGTTTCTCAGTGGCGGTGTCCCAGGCAGCAAATAGACAGTAAGAAGTGTCACTTAGAAGATGCTGACCACAGTGATGGGTGGGGAGGCTTTCACTTCTCACACACGGTGGAGAAGGCTTTCTGCCTCCCCATGCTTGATGGGATCCTCAGGATGTTATCTGTAATGCAGACATGGGATTCCAAAGTGAACAGAAGTGGCAAGACTACATCTGGGACGGACATTACAGCAGCCTGGCATCACTTCAGGAGAGCTCCAGCAAAGAGATCAAATCACAGAAGTGGTTAATTGCATTCTGGGATGATCGCCAAAGAGGGCGACCTGTCATGCTTGCTCAGCATAATGAATACGTGTTAGATAGGTGTGCATATGTAGTGGATAGACATGGTATTTTAACTATTAATGTGTAAATATAAACTGAAAGCCCCACTAGGGGTGCTTCATTTGTGGAAATCTTCCACTTTGCACCTTGCACAGAATAAAGCAATGTCTCCTCTCTAAACATAGTTTGTGTGTATTTAAAGAGTTATTTTCAATTTCAGGTAACAATGGGAATCATCTAGGCGGTCCATAGAAACCCTGAGATGAACAGTTTGCTCAAAAGGTGATGCATTCAGACTCCTTTCTCCTAGGCTGGCATGAATTGTGTCTGGAGATGCTGATGACAAGCGCAATTAGGAGAGGTTCCCCCACTGAACATTGTGAATGAAGAGTGAGGACTTTCCCTGTGAAAAGACTCAGGTCTGGGTGTCACCTCTTCTGCCCCATATCACTTCCCTCCCTATTCTCTCTCAAAACCCTTATCTGACAGGAAGGCCAACAGAAAGTTCACCTCTTTCACTCTTCCTTCTATAGATGGAGCTCTGAGCCTGAAGCACCTGAATGCCATTTCCCAGTGTTATGGAAATAGTGTCCTGGAGGGTGTCTCCCTTGGGATTTCGGGGAGGGAGCACTGCTTAAGTGTATCCCTGTGGAGGATGAAAGCTCTGAGCTGTTGTAAACGGTTTCAGCACCTCAGGCAATAGCTCTCCCTCCCCAGATCTCCAAAGCATTTGAGCCTACTCTGAGAAAAAGAGAAACGGAGGTGGGGCAATGTCCTGGTGGTTTAGTTACAGTCGGCAATCAAGTTCCACACAGCTGCCTAACACTGTCTGCCTCCCCAGGGATGGGGGAGAGAATCCGGAAGAAAAGAAAACTTGAGTTGAGATGAAAACAGTTTACTAGTGTCACCGAAATTGGGAATCAAACTCCGTAACACCAACGTAGCATTAAGAAGCAGGCATTCATTATTGTGGGGCTGCATGCACGGGGGATTGCTCCACCTAGCGTGCATGGCCTATCACTTGTGAAACAAAGTTTATATTACATAGAAATATACATATTCATTATATTTTCCCGAATAATCATGCATATCCAAAACAATTCTTATAAATTATTATCATAAACTCCACCTCACTGCACATGCTCATTAAGTCTTTCCAGGGGTCTTCGGTGGTCTTCTGAGGTCCCTGCTGATCATACACATACATCCTTTAATTGACTCCTTCTTATGGGCACGCGCAATATCATCGTGCTTGTTTTTTCTTCTCCATGGTGCACAAAAATCTGGTATCTATGATATGCTAGACCACCCTTATTTCTATTCTAGCCCAAACAAATTATTCTAGTTGGTTAACTATTTCTTGACCTGTTGCCAAGGTGGGCTGGTGCTATCCTGACAGCATAGCAGCATGTAAACACAACATTAAAGTATTATCTATCCCCCTCCCATTTCTATGTTGATTCTACTACGTTAGTTAAAAAAGACCACACAACAAACTGATCACTTTGATTACACTAGGATAGCAAAAGAAAAGATAATTTGTAATTATTATTATTATTATAATTATTATTATTATAAAAAAAAAACAGAACAAAACAAACAAAAAACCAAGCAACATTCTTTCATGCCCCTCCTGGTGACTCACAGATGGTCCTGGAAGGAAGGATTGTAGGCCGAACTGAAATAAAGTCTATGTCACATCTTTTGGCGTACAGAAGATTCACTGTTTATTGGAAAATGAACCAGAGCCTTTGCCAACATGGAATGAGACCCATGAATTACAGGCCCTGGAGCAGTAGGGAGCACATTACATGACTGGTTTGCTGATCAAAAGTTCCTGCAATTCTAGCTCCAACACGCTGATAGTTTTCAAATCGATCTCACCCCACATGAATGCTCTTGGACGTTATGATGGGCTAGGTCTGATGCAGATGAGAGTTTTACTTCCAAAATGATTGTTTTACATAGCAAAGCAGATTTGGGAGCTCCTGACACAGCCTGGTCTTTTGGAATAAAGAGAAGAGGTCAGCAAGTGGGGTGCAGGAGGAGTCCTTCATTACGAGCCATAGTTACTGTGCCTGCTGTTGACACCTCTGAACACTCATCTTTTCTCGTGTGCACAGTGTAGGGTGACGTTAGTGGGGCTGCACGTATGCAGGAGGGGTGGTCCACGGCGATACACGCGTTAGGTGTGGATAGGTCCAAGGGTGCAG
Source organism: Tetrax tetrax (assembly GCA_009806455.1). Lineage (NCBI taxonomy): Eukaryota > Metazoa > Chordata > Aves > Otidiformes > Otididae > Tetrax > Tetrax tetrax. The sequence continues at coordinate 73,042 of WHYT01013216.1, forward strand.
AGGGCAGATATGTTAGTGTACGTGGTGGGCACGGATGGGTCCAAGGGTGCAGGGGGCGGGTGTGTTCGCGTGCGTAGCGGGTGTGCGGGTATTTAACCCTGTGTTGCGCAGCATTAAATTGAAGGCTTAGCTTGACGGTATCCGTGTGTTTCTCTGCGTTCCCCGGAGCGGGGCTCCGGTGCGTGCGGGGTAGGTTAGCTGGCAAGGGAGCCGGCACACAGCACTCTCTTGTCAAGACAGAAACCATAGAACCATATAATCATTCAGGTTGGAAGAGACCCTTAAGATCATCAGGTACAACCATTAACCTCACATTACCAAGTCCACCTCTAAACCATGTCCCTAAGCATCATCTTTGTGGAGGCCAGCAGCCTATTTTGCCGAAGGCGAATTCAGGAAGGGCAACCACTGGGGAACATGATGCGTCCTTCCCACTCCCACCTCCACCCAGACCAAACACACTGGAGGTTCTGAACTACAGCTTTTCTCTTGAGATCATGATGACACAGGTTCAGCCCAACTTGTAGAAGATATAAGCAGTGAGAATTCATCCGTAATGTAAGAGCCCAGCTGGTAGCAACAGTGGTATCCCAGCATGGTAGGTGAATTCAGGTTATATTTTCTGACCCTTTTTAGCTCTGCAGGCACTGCCAGTCTGTAGCACAAGCCACGTGTTGAGCTCAGAGCCTGAAGACACTTGGTTTGACGCTGCTCCCAAGGAGGGTGTTGGCTACGTCCAGGCACTTGTCCAGCTGGGACACTGCAATCAGGGAGAGACAGGGGCCCTAGGGGAGTCAGGCAGGAGGCAGGGTCCACAGATGGAAAGGAGAAAGGGGACACAGGACTCCTTCACCCGTCCCCAGGGAATTGTGATCCTGTGGAGGGATGAGGCAGGTCCTACTGGAGAAAGAAGGGAGGAGGCTGTGCTGTGGCATTCAGCTGGGAAAGGACCCTCAAAACTCACCAGCTTGCCTGTGCAGCCAGGTCACAGCCTTGGCCTCCAGCAGCTCACAGAGATCTTGGTAACACTTGTTGTTTCTGTTCAGCCAGGTCACTGACAGCACTGTGGCCCAGATGCTTGGCTCCATGACCTGTAGAACAATGACTCAGACCAGCACACAGTGCTGAGCATCCTCCCTGCCCCCTCACTGCTTCCCCTATTCCTTTGTGGCTTCTGATCCCTTCATTCCTGTCTCTCTGCCCTTTGGATGCCAGTGTTGCCACTTGCCAAGGGTTTCTGACTGCCCGGGGATGACATGCTGCCACCATAAGAGGTTCTCCCCTTACCTCACCAGGCATCTTTCCCTTGATTTCTGCCTCTTCGATTTCTAGCACAGAGGCCAGTCTTGAGCTGAGGGCCCAAGAACCATCTACATTCTGCAGTGCCACCAGCTCCTTGCACTCAGCAATGACTTCAGTTAACGAAGACACAACAAAAGTTGGAGAGAGCAAAACAAACACTCTGGGATCCACGTACTTGAGAGAAGAAATAGATGGTGACGCTGCTTTACATTCTGTGGGAGAGATGTGAACAGGAAGGCTTGGAGAAACACAGGAAGCTGATTCCGCTCTATTCCCCTGTGCAATGCCCCAGAACATTATCTCTGCTCTTCTTTGGGCAGCTACCTGTAGTCTCAGCCCCTTCCCGCGTGTCCCCAAAGCACTCCCATCCACAGTCCTTTCTGGACACCCCTAACTCATCCCCAACCCTGACCACTGCCTCTTCTGGCATTCCTGCCCAGCCATGTGCCAAGATTTCTCTTGATAGTCTCCAAGACATCTTATCCAAATGTGTATTTATGATCCAGCACCATTCCTGTTCCCCCCGTTGGGTGCCCCTGAGCTGGATCTCATATTTGCTGAAGGACTCGCAGGCAAAGGCAAAATTCAGTGGTTTCCACGCCATGGGGAAGGCACGGCAGCATAATCCCCCTATAAGATATCAGATTATTGCATACCTTTTGAGCAAGCCCCCTGCTGAGGCAGGGCAGCAATACGATGGGTGAGTCTACAGAGGGCACGCCGTGATGCACGCACTGCTGTCAGCCAGCCAGGCGGGACCCAGATGCTCTTAGAATGGCAGGAAGAACCTCCAAAGATGGACTTGCGAACCTCAATGATCTGGCAGGGGATGAGTGACTGGCGGGGTGGCAACAGTGCCAGCGGCCCTTTGAGGGCAAACAGGGAAAGAGGCCGAATCAAGCACATGGGAAAGAAGCACCTGGTGGTGATGGGGCCCACCCCCTGAGACCAGGTTGCTCTGTGGCTGAGGTGCCCTGTGGCTCGGGTTCCAGCTTCAGTGGAATGAGAACATCCCACGGAGCTGCCCCACCAGCTCTTTCCTGCAAGTGTCTCTCCTTACCTTGGTACCAGCTGCCCCTTTGTGATGTGCGAACCCCCACATAGCTGGTCAAGGGGCAGATGATCCCTGAAGCGAGGCTGATCTCAACGGCGCGATGCCTTGGTTCATCCCCTGACCCACTCACAGCCTCTGGCAGCAACCTCTTCAGCAAGCATCTTGCGGCCTGACGATGCACAGCCAGCCTGCGGATAGAGTGGGGTGAGGCCTGACCACCTGGCTCATCTCCATACTGGGGAATGGTGGACACCTGGGTTCTCTCCCTTTGGGGCTGAGAATGGACAGAGGGAAAGCATGGATGCCTTGGTCCTCATCTGTCTGAAGGGAAGTGTGACTGCGTCCTACCCCGGTGGGGCCAAAGCAGGGAAGGAGGGCATGCTTGGACACCTGGGTTCTCTGCCAGTTTGGGACTGTGTGTGGAAGGTGGGAACGCATGAGCTATCTGCCCCCCACCCCAGCTATTAGAAATGAGGGGGATGCACGCATCTTGCCTTAGGACAGGCTCTCACCGGCCAGCTCCCCGTGGGTACAGTGGGAATTCAATCGTGTGAGTGACATCCTGGCCGTCCAGGCTGTACTGCAAGGTCATGACCCCCTTGGCCACTGTCTTCTCCTGAGAACACATGGGAAGCTACTGGAGGTTACTGGGGTCACAAAACGGCTACTGGGGATATTGGGAAGTTACTGAAAGATTACTGGTGGTTACTGGGAGGCTATTGGGAGGTGACTGGAGGTGACTGTAGTCCCGGCTCTCACCTGTGCCTGTCCATGGATCTGGGCATAGAGTAGGCTGTGTTGACCCTGAAAGATGGACTGAGGGGTGCCCCCCAGCACCTCAACCTCCAGGCCAGGGGGCAGAGTCCAGCTCAGAGAGACTTCCACAGCTGCTGGCTTGAGGGCCTGCTTCAGGCACTTCAGCACCTGGGGACAGAGGGCAGGACACCACAGCTCACAGCTGCACCAGGGTTTGGCCCATGGCTCCTGGTATCGGGACTCCCTGGGGGACAGTGGAATGTGTGGGGTAGCCTGCACCAGCTGGATTCCCAGGGCACGGCCAGCTCTGTGAGTTACAGCGCGGCAGAAACCTGGGCACCTGGGTTCTCAGTGGGGTGGGGTGGTGGGGTAGGGTCGGGGGAAGCCTGAGTGCCTGGGCTCCTGGGACAGCTGGGTCTCGACTGCCGTGAGTGGGCAGTGCAGGCGCTGGGGTACTGGAAGTCAGTGTGTCTGTGGAACAGAGCGGGACCTGCCAGGGCTCCTGGGTTCCTACCACAGCTGCCAAGCTGTTGTCAGTGGAGACGTAGGCAGCTTCACCCCCAGTCTCCTTGGCCAGGGCCATAGCCAGGGCAGCGCTGTCCTCAGAGAAGCTGAAGGAGAAACACCTATGGGGAAAGCAGAGAAAGGTGTCAGAAGGGAAAGCCAGAGGTGGACGCAAGAATGCTGGGATAGATCTGGAGAACACAGGGTGGAGTTAAAGCTGGGGAACAAAGCTGTGGCGCAGAACAAGGGGGCAGGAGGAAGAGCAGGGAGTGGGACTGGGGTTGGAGCTGGGGTGAGACAGGGAGCTGGCATAGGTGAGCTGGGACTTGGGGCAGAGCTGGGGTCAGTCTAGTGGGGCAGGGCAGAGCTTGAGGGTGTTCAAGCGCTGTGCCTCAGTCTCCCTGCTCAGTCTGTGAAGGGTGCCTTGGTTGTGAGAGTAGTAAGCTTGGCACTGGAGGGTGCAAGGGTCTTTGGGACACTGGAGGGACCCAAGCACTGGGACAGGCACTGGTGAACAGGGGCCCTCATCAGGGATGGAAATGACTGGACAACCCAAAGGTGACTGGAGGACAGGGAGTGGAGAGTCCCCATTACCGGTGGCTGTTGCGGTGACGGCAGACCTCAGCTGCAATGGCTTCCTTGTCCGGGGGTAGCCCGGTCATGAAGATGAGGAGCTGGGAGACAGGGGACAGGAGTGGTGGGGCCTTGCGCAGGGACCCCAAAATGGGGAGAACAGGCCCCTGAAATGGGAAGAGGGGCCCAGGAGAGAGACCCCCTGTAGAGAGACTACACTGGGGAGAGAGACCCACTCAGAGACAGCAGCCCCCAAAAATACAGACCCACATCTCCAGTCACCCACACCCTACAGTATCCTTGTTCCCTTGTGGCCACCATGTACTTTGGGTGGCTCCTTCCACCCACACTCCTGTGTCCTCTCTCTCCCCTGGGACACCTGTCCCTCCACCCCTTCATGCCCCTGCACCCAGACCTGGCGCGCATGACCGCGGGGGCGGGGGGTGTTGTAGATTGAGCGGAGGGTTCCCAGCAGATTGGTGTCACCCAAACTGGAGCCGGTGGAGGGGATGCGCCGCATGGCCTCAGCCAGGTTGTCCTGAGTATATTCAACACTTTGCCTGCAGGGGCACAGCAAGTTTGGAGAGCACGTTACCCTGTGCTGGCCCCAGTGCTCCCTGAGACTCTGCCCCATAGCACTCCCCACAGCTATGCCCCAGCATCCTCTGCAAGACCCTGCCCCATAGTAGTTCTTGAAGAGACCTGGCTTCATGGTTCCTACAGGACTCTTCTCAGCAGAACCCCAGGAAGTGCTATCCCATAATGCCACAGAGATCCCATCCCCACAATCCAGCCCTGCCCTACAGCACCCAGTCGTGCCCTCAGCACCTAGCTTTGCCCCATACCACCCAGCTGATTTCACAGCATGCACACCTGCCCTCCAGCACCTAACTGCCCCATAGCATGCAGCCTGCCCCATGTTTGCTCACGGGTAGATGCCCACAGAGGTTTCTCCGTAGCAGTAGATGTTGAAGTAGCAGCCCAGGGGCAGACTTTTGAAAAGGAAGAGCAGGGACTCCTGTGGAAAGACAGAGCAGACAGGTCTTGGGAGGCACTGGTGGGGGTACAGGTGACTTTGCCCATAGTCTGGACCTCCTAAAGCCTCTGGACTCCCCTGGATGACCTCAATCAGTGCCTGGACTCCCCTGGGCACCCGAGATATTTCAAGACCATTTCAGGTCCCATCAGTCCCCCCTCACATCTTTTTCCCTCCGTAAATGCCTGCCCTGGCCCGCTCCCCCTCAACCTGATCTTCCATCCGTCCTGTCCCTGCTCTGCAGGGGTACCTGTGCATGCTCAAGAAATGTGGTGTCCAGAAGGAAGATCCACTCTCCAGACTGGCGCTGCCCAGGCACTGCCTCAGGGATACTGGGTGCCAGTGTCACCAACACCATGTCGTCACCAAGCAAGGAGCCTGGAGGAGGTATGGGGTAGGAAGACGGCCAGATGGGGACCCTCCTCCTGGTTCTGATTCTCATTGTGCTTTCAGTTTCCACCATCCCAGAGCCTGAGATGCTCCACACTGGTACCTCAATGTCCTGCTGTATTGTCCACCAATCGCACAGCCCAGTGCTGCATGTATTCCAATCCAGTGCCTCCAACACCGCTACCCAGTGAACCCGAATACAGAACTTCCCGTATACATCCTGCTGTACCTGATACCTCACCACAGTGTGCCCAGCACCCCACCCTGGAGCCCCAGGACCCAAAATACACCATCTGAATGCCTCCTGTTCCCATCCCAGTGTCCAATAATATCTCGCCCCCATAATCCCCTGTGTCTTCCCATGCCCCAGACCCTCCTCCAACGCAGAGGTGCCACCATGCTCCCTCCCGAGCTGGACTCACCTGGAGGGGCCCCAGGGCCTCCCTTTTCCACCACAGCACTGACTGCAGTGGGTTCTGCAAAATAGACCCGCAGCTCCAAATCATGCCTACTTGGGGGGCTGCCAGCCAGCGAGACCTGGAGAAGGGGTGCTTGGTCACACACAGGAGGAGTGGAGTAGATCCAGCATTCGTCCAGGAGCACAGGCACTGATCCCAGTGCATCCCTTTTTCCGCAGTGATGACACCCCTCCCCAGCTCCCCCCGGATCCCAGCACTCAGGAGAGCGTACCTGTGCAGTGCTGCGGTCCGGGGCAGTGTAGATCAAAGGGGTGAGGGAGAAGTTGGCCTGGACGTTGGCCACTCCACGGGGTGACTGTAGGCTAGCGGTGAGCAGCAGGCTGTAGGACAGCCCGCCAGTGTGACAATTCCAGGCTGCAAGGAGAAACGTGGCACTGGGGAAGGCACAGGCTCACCCTGTGGTGGGAGGGTCGGGAGGGGCAGGATTTGGCATCCATATACAGGACATGTGTCCAGCAATAGGGTGGATAGAGGGGTCCATGAGTCTGCTTATGAGAAATGTGTGTAGGAGGTGTGAATCCCTTCATGGGGCACAAGGAAGAAGATGTGAATCTGTCCAGAGGCTGCATGGGCGGAAATGTGAGTTTCCCTGCAGGTGCAAAGGGAAGTTGCATTGGATCTGTTCATAGATCCTGGGCAGTCTGTGACCCTTCTGTCGGGTGTGTGCCGGGGGGACAGGTTCCTTGTGGGGTCACTCACCGTAGTGTATTGTGTGGGGATGCATTGTGGGTGGCAGCACAAAATGGGCTGCTCCATCTGCCTCCCGTGAGAGCTCTTGGATGTAGTGCAAGGTCACGACCACCTCCTTGCCAGGCAACAGGGTGCCCAGGAAGCAGGTGAACAACTTGCCCGGATACGTAGACTGATCCTGAAGGTATTCCACATTCTCCCAGTCCCCTGTAGCCAGCTGCTGGGCCTGGATGGCAAGGGGAGGGACAGAAAGCCGGTCACCGGCAGGCCATGGGCTGCTCATCCCATGCCCCTCGGAGGGGTTCACCCATTCGTCCCTGGATGCTGGTACCTCATCCTGCAGCACGGCCTGGACCTTGGCATCCTCACTGCGGGCCTGGAAGGAGTAGATGGCCATGTGGGGGCCCAGGGGGAAGACAAATAGGACTTCTCTGGAGACCTGACTGTCGCTCTGGTAGATGAGTTCGGCAGCCACGTCAGCCACATAATCCTGGATAGCAACATCCACCACAGCGCTACACAGAGGCATTGAAGGCAGGGGTATGTGGAGCCACTTCCCCAGGAAAAAGGATCCTGTTGCTGTTGAGAGAGATGCAACCTGTACATCAGCACATTTGAATGACACAAGGAGGTGGCTGGGGCTGCTTCAGGTATGTGGCCGTTCCCACCCTGGAAACCAAGACTAGGTACCAACGCTACTGAGGGTGTGGTGCGAGCCTGCCATAGAACTGTGTCTGCCTCCCACCCCCCGAGCTTCCCTTCTTCCCCATACCTCTGCTCCCCACCCGTTTCCTGCAGAGCTCTTGACCATTCCCATCCTTGTTTCACTCCGGGAAGATACAGTCCAGACATTTCTCCCCATGGCTGCGTATCCTTTTCCTTTCTTTGTTCCCCTCTGGAAGCATACTCCCCACCCCCAAATGTCCCTCAGTGTCTGATCCCCAGCTCACTGTCATCGGTGTAGGATTTTTCTAGAAGTCCAAAGCTCTGACGCCACATTTCTGGATACCTGCAGACAAGAAGGGTCTCCTGTAAGAGGAGAGATCGATAGAAACCACCAGGGAGGCCATATTTGGTGAAGATTCCTTGCCATTTCCCCCATCCTACACACATAGCTGGAAGCCCCACCCCACCATGTACAGCCAGAGCAAACCCAGGGGTTCAGAAATCCCTGCTCATGAGCACTGGGATGTCTCCAGGAGTATCCAGGAGTATCTGCATTGAGGAGATCTGCACTTCACCCCCACCATGGGAGAACCTTGAAGAGAACTGAGGGATAGCAGGGAAGAAGGTGCGAAAGGAAGGGTGGATGGACGGATGGATGGATGGGACTGTACCAGAATGAGGAATACATGTCTGGATGGATAGACTGGCAGACAAGGTCCATTTTAGGACAGATGGATGCATAGGTGGACAAAGAGAGCGACATACGAATTTTTATTGAAATGAATGGATGGACAGGTGGAGGAGCCCATTTCAGAAGAGATGAGCAGGTACCCATTTGTTGTAGTTTAGCCTCGCTCAGGACCAAGCTACACAGTCTCTCGCTCACTCGCCCCACCTCCGAGGGAATGGGGGAGAGATAATATAACAAAAAAGGCTCGAGGTTTGGGTTAAGGACAGGGAGAGATCCTTGAAGTGACCCTTATGGGCAAAACAGACTCGACTTGGGGAAAACTATTTGTTTATTATTAAAACCAAAGGAGGATAATGAGCAAGAGGACAAAACTTCCACCTCTCCCTCTTCCCAGGCTTAACTTAATTTCAATTATCACTGCCTCCTTTCCCTCCTTGAGTAGCACAGGGCGGGAATAGGGAATGGGGGTTGTGGTCACTTCATCGCTTGTCACTTTACGCCACTCCTTCCTCCTTGGGGGAAGAACTCCTCATGTTCCTCCCCTGCTCCAGCGTGGGGTCCCTCCCACGGGCTACAGTCCTTCGTGAAACTGCTCTGGCATGGGTCGTTTTTCCCACAGGGTGCAGTCCCTCCAGAACGGCTGCCCCAGCGGGGCCTCCACAGGCCACAGCCTCCTTCAGGCCTCCATCTGCCCCGGCCTGGGGTCCTCCATGGGCTGCAGGGGGATCTCTGCTCCTCCGTGGGCCTCCATGGGCTGCAGGGGCACAACCTGCTCCACCATGGTCATCACCACGGGCTGCAGGGGAATCTTGGCCAGGAGCCGCATTACTGCTCCCCTCCTTCTGCACTGACCTCAGCGTCTGCAGCCGTTCCTCTCACAGAAATCCTTCACAACAGGCTGGCAGATGCCTCTGAGGTTCTCCTCACATCTCATCTCCACTTCTTGGAGCCGGGCCGGGCCGAGTCGGGCCTGGCAAGAGGCCAGAGGGTGAGGGGTGCAAGGCCCACAAGGCTCACGCCTCCCCCTCTCTGCCCCCGCTCAGCTTCTTCACATCTTCGTCCCTTTTTTTTTTTTTTTTTTAATTTATTTTTCTTCTTCTTAAATACGTTAGCGCAGAGACGTTATCAGGGAACATTACGTCACCCATTGGCTCAGCCCTGGCCAGCAGCGGGTCTGCCCTAGACCTGGATGAGTCCACTGGACAACGGGGAAACTTCTAGCAGCTTCTTGCAGAAGCTGGCACCATCTCTCCCCTCAATAAACAAAACCAGCACACCATCACAAACCATATGGTGTGAGTGCAGCTGCACAAAAGATGGCACATGTGAGGATATGTTCATGGAGCAGCTTGTGTGGCAAGTTGAAAGTCTAGATAATAGGGGAGTACGTGAGAAATGAGAAAAACGAGGCCAGGGACAGGCATTCCATGATTGCGGAGCAAATCCCAGAAAGGCACCGGGGGGAGAGTGTGGCTGTCCCCCAGCCAAGAGCCAGGAGGTGAAAAGGATCACCCTCCACCCCAAACCCATCCACACAAATCTCTCTGAATGTGAAATCTCTCTGTCTGAAGACACATTTGCCTCCGTTCCTGCTCTGAGGTGACAGAGTGGGAAGCACCAGAAAAATCCCCCCCCCCACCATCACGCTGACAGGTGGGCAGACAGAGCAGAGAGGGTGTAAGCCCTGAGGGGAGCGGGGGTGAGGGACGGACAGAAGGGTGGATTGAGTGCGGGCAAGCTCTCCCCAGTGCACAGGGACAACGAAGGGAGGATAAGGACAGAACCATAAAGCGAAAGACAAACAAGCAGACACTCACCAGAGTCCAGGCCAGAGTCAGCACGGACGGACGGACAATCAGACGAACGGAGGGAGAGGTGGAAGGGGAAGGGGGAGAGAGTGCGAGGGGCAGAGGGAAGGCGCGGGGACGGAGAGGCAGAGCGAGAGATGCTCGGGCAGACGGGAGGATGACGGGAGCAGACGGATGGCTGCGATGGCGAGAGAGGCGGAGGGGCCGGCGGACAGACAGACAGACAGGCGGGAAGGCAGGGCCAGGGGGGCGGAGACACCGACCCCCCCCAGCCCCCAGCCGGGATCGCTGCCAGCCTCCTCCCGAGCGCCCGGCGCCTGCTGCCCCGGTGGCGGCGGGGGTTCGGGTGCCGGGTCGGCTGCGGGATGGGGAGGGCGGAGGGGGCTGCAGGGGGCCTGGCCGCCGTCCCAGGACCCCCCAGGCCGCCGAGTCCTCGCGCGGGAGCGAGCGTCTGCGAACTGCGCTGCGGGACGCGGCCCCGCACCAGCTGCAGCCGCGGGAGCGCCTGCGCACCCTGCCCCGCCAGCGCCCGAGCGGGAGGGATGCTGCGGGCAGCCCGAGGAGGGGGCTGCTCCGCGCCGGAGGGAGCCTGCCGCGCCCGCCCCCGCCGCCCGGCCCGCCCGCTCTGCCCCCGCACAGCAGCTGCCGAGGGCCCTCTGCGGCCGCGGGGGCGTCTCCGTGGCCGGCCGAGGGGGCTCTCCTCCC
>WHYT01013217.1:21880-32561 GCA_009806455.1 Tetrax tetrax
ATAAGGAAGCAGCAACGCTCACGTCTCTCCCAGATGGACCCAATCCCATTGTGAGTTCTGTGATGTGCTGGTGTTGCCGTGGTGCGGTCCTCAGACAGGAGATGGAGGAGAGGGCTGATGAAAACAGTCTCTGGTTTTGACTCGTATTAAATTGTATTTTTTAATTAGCATATATGTCTTTTTTTTCCAAATATGATCATTTCATTTTTTTATTAGCAGACACGTCATTTTTTTGTTTTCATGTCCAATCATCTGATGCTTATGCGAAGCATTAGGACAGCTATAACAGCTGCAGCTGAAAACGGGGCCAAAGTCACCGCAGAATTTTGTAGAGTATCTTATTTAATTACAGATTTCATCCCGCAACAGAGAACATTCATATAGAGCAAAGCCCTCTGTAGCACCTTCTTCCCCTAACGTCTATATACTCTCATTTTCAGCTCTCGCCTTCTACTTCTGAGCACTAATGCCCGTTAATATCCAGAAAGTGTCAGTCGGATCCAAAGTTTCAGTCTATTAAATCAATGAAAAGTATATTGGATTTAATATGTTTGGCTTAGGAAATGTGTTTTGTCTGCCGCAGCCTACCGCAGCTTGCTCTGAGCTTACCTCTGTTTGAATTAGAGGGTGCCAGCTCATGTGCAGCTCAGACATTGGCCCATAAGACCGTGAAGCGTAGCTGATTTTTGGAGAAACTACTAAGTAGTTTCTATAGTGATAATGATGTACTATGTGCACCTATTGGGAATATATAAAATTAGAGAGAATTTCTGTTTGCTTTGGTCCTCTTTCTAGAATAATTACAGTAACTGCCATTCATTCCCATTCTGTTACCCTGATTATTCTAGAATAACCTGGTTATTAAGGTTTAGTAGTGTTTAAGAACATACTGCAAAGTGACAACTTGTCATGTCTGTATTATCAATACTTTAAAATTTCCATATTAGTGACCCAATTTTCTCAAGATTCCTGGATGTTTAACTTGGTGGCCAGAAGGAGGGAGGGAGGTAAATGATGCCTCTTGCTTTTCTCTCTTCAAAGTAATCTAATTTTTATCTTCCTGAATAGAAAGCTTTCCTTTATCGACTAAAAAAAAAGTCAAAACAATTACTCTTATGACCCTAAACATATTCTGAGGTTGGAATTCCTTCTGCTTCCATCAAACGTGGTGGGTAACACTTTTAAGATTTCCCCCTGCCAGTGGCAGAAGTGCCGTTGCGAAATTCAGGGAATTACAGAAACAAGAAGTGCTGAGTGGCCGACTTCAAACCCGTTTCCCAGAATAGCACTTTGCAGCCTTAAAAAGCCCCCGTGTTTAATGGAACATACTACCTTAAAAAGCACTTTCCCTCTGAGGCAAGATATCCTCCATGGGGCAGGTGTACAATAGTCGGTATTTTCACTGTTATTTGAAATTTCCGTCATTATGAGAAATTTCTCCTCCGAAAAGGCTGAAGTTTAACCAAACGCAGCCCAGAAAAAGCCCCGCGCTGGTGAAGGTGCATATAAAGCTGTCCAGAAGCACACTTAGCTGACGTACTGACAGATTGTGCAATTTTGCTGTGGTAATTACTCAATGGTTCAGCAAATGGTAACTAAATACTTTGGAAATCAAAATGTCTAATTGCAGACGCACATATGGTACACCCCCATCCATTCCGCAGAAGGTAATGGAACAAGCACACCCAAACCTTCCCTTAATTCCCCCAGCTCCGAAGCCACCGGTGACACAAACCAGTTGTAATTTGGAAGAGTATTTGGGGAAATGAAATATAAATAAAAGAGCGTTTGGAAAGCGTAAGATACTATATGCAAAGCTAAATTACAAAAGCAAAATTAAGCTAATCTTGTCAATAAGGAGGAAAATGTTAAGGTTGTAGTGTTGCTACTCTGCTGTTTATATAGAAGCCTCTTTACTGCCATAGATGGGCCAAAATTGCAAAGATGGGTTCAATATTTGGTCTTTATGGGCAATGTGGGCAGGTGGATGCAGACACACAAGGTTCACAACACAGAAAATGTCTGTCCTATACCATTCCGGAGGAGCACAGGGTAGCAGCTTGCCCACCCGGATCAGCCAGCGCCCGTGGCCCTGAAGGCACAGGCTCCCCAAGCCCCCCAGTGAGTACTAAATCCCAGTGGTTGAGCAGGAGAGCAGGGAAAGGGCTTGGCACACCTTCCCCCCCTGCCCAACCCACCTCCCACCAACCTGCACACTGAGAAGGATCCAGGCAAGAAACGGAGAGGACTTTGTCCAAGAGCATTGCCCAGGGCAAACAATGGCCATAGAGGATGCTCTGGGCTAGAGGACAGTAAATCAGGCCATTGCATCCCCTTAAAACCAGAAATGTGGAACATCATGCTTAAACTGGGATTTAAGGTGAAGTCTTTGATCCCTTTTTCCCCCTGATGAGGAGTTCAAAGTCAGGCAACCCAAAAGAAACCCAAACCGGCAACACTCCTTGTGGGGACCAAATGAACATTTTCCAATGTTTCTTTTGGAAGTACTTAATTTGAAAAATTACAAAATTTGGACCTGCGTATGTATCTGACCATCCAACCATTCCTATTGTTCCTCCACTAGGTTTTAAGGTCTTAAGCCTTCCACAACTTAAGAGAAAATTCCCCCCCCTGCATGCCCACCATTGTGCTACTCCACACGGTGCAGCTTCCACATCTCTTGTAATTTCCAAAGAGAGGAGCAGTTGTCTCAGGGAGTCAAATCACCTCAGCCACACATGTGGACTGCACATCAGCCATTTGGGTTCCCAACTTTGGGCTGAGACCATATAAAGTCAAAGGCAGGCCAAACCTCACTTCTTATTTCAAGTAACACCTTAATTTACAAGGGTCCAGATAGCTTTAATGCAGGAGGACTAAATGGAATTAATTGTTAATTAGGGTTGCTGAACCAGCTTCAACCCCTTTTTCTAAAAAAGATAGTCGTATGTTCTACATTTTGTGAAAACTAGGCTGAAAACCTGCATCACTTACCTCTCAGAAGAAACCCAACCCCCCGTTATTGTGACTCTCCTCGGGATTACGAGTTCTTCTTTTTATTTCTTGCTATTAATGTTTGGAAACTATGAGGATGTATGATTAATGCAGGTAGTGTGACTTTGATATAGGACAAAGTAGCATTAATTGTATGATATACATTATTTTTAAAACAACTACATTGTCTTCATCTTGCATAATTATCTCTTTGTTGCTGTTAATCAGGATTTCCCTAAGTGGCACACAATAAAAAGCATTAAGGTTTATGTCAGCAGATCCAAATCTGGAATCAAATCTATCTGTACCATCAGGTGCCCATTAGGCCAGTGGAATTGCACATTAAAGACGCTCAGACAATACGGACGGTTTTCTCTTGCAGTAGCAGGGAGAAAGGAGAAATTGGAGCTCTTGGGCATTGAAAACAGACGTAGGAAAAGACAATTCCTGCTCAGTCCATTACAGGCAAGGGAACAGAGGGAAAAAGAGACGAAATATTCACCCATTGATGTTTTTGACCAGGACCCTAGCGAATTTTCAGAATATCCTGCCAGCATGAAAATATCCTCAAGATGTTTCTCACTCAAATTTTAGCCACAACACTGATCTCTGTGCAATTTAAAAAATAAAGGAGTCAGGTGTCACTGCACAGAAGGGGCTTCCAGGGGAATAGTCGCTGCTGGTCGCTAGCAGGGCTGAGCAGTCCTTGTGTGATGTGTCTCATGCCAGCACAGGGACAGCAGCGGCCACTGCCCCACTTCAACCTGTGAGAGATGGGACCAGTATTGAGCAGAGAGGTCCCAGACAGGGGCAGAACCAAGGCCAAGGGATGCAGAAAACCCACAAATCGTTGGGGCAACCTGAGGAACTGCTGCTCTGGTGCCACTGAGCAGGGCTTGGCTTTGGGGCAAGACACATTTTCCAGAGGAATAACAAATAACTGGGCACAGATGTCTGTGTGGACACATCCAGGGTGAGCATAAAGCTCTCCACCTGTAGAAGTTTTAATGGCTTTATGGCAAAATGTTTTCTGTGTATGCTGCCGGTTCCATGACCATCTTCATGATGGAGCTAGGTGGGAATTTTTTCCAAGTAGCATATTTCAAGGCAGCAGAAACACACAAGCTTTGAGCTTTCCTTTCTCTCTTGTTCTCCTCCCACCTTTTCCTTCTTTCTCTCTTTCTCTTTGTTGCTTTCTAAAAGATAAGAAAAATGATAAGGGACCGTGCAATCTATACACCATGCCAACTGCCTCTCCAGTGCCCATCTGATCTGCCTGTTGCTTTTGCGAGAAACACTGCTGATGGATTGGAAGGACAATCCGTGTGACTGTTTCCATCACTTCAGCCACAGGAGCCCCCTGCAAATGCAAATGCCCCCTGACCTTCTCCTTGCCTGAACAGCAAGAGGAAGGGAGCAAGTGCCGGTCCTCGTCCTTCAGCAGATGTTCTGCAGAGTCAAAGGCCATGCGAAGAGCATGCAGAGCATGCAGTGAGGCAGGGCAGGAGCATGACACAGCGGGGCTACGACAAGACAAAGAGCTTTTAAAAAAGCAGGAGGGCACACCAGGCCAAAGGAGAAAACAAGCCTGGAGCAGTGAAGCAAGAATGATAACACCAAGCACTTACATTCAAAGCACTGTACAAATATTAACTAATTAATCCTCAAAGCCCGCTCTGGAGTAGATAAGCAAGTGTTATTATCCCCTTCTTGATGGGAAATCTGAGGCAGCAAGGCTAAGTGTCACAGCCAAGGCTACGGAGTGAGGTTTCAGAAGACGTTTTTAGGGGCATCAACACTCCCAAAACACAGTCCCAATTCCAGGAGTTGAAGCCATGCTGGCCGTCAGCCCACAGCCAGAGGCAAAGAGGAAGGATCTGAAGAGGAGCCACCATCTTGGAGAAAGTCTAAACACTTCTGCAACCACCTTATAACACAATTTTCACTCCCAGCACTCACAGTCTTGAGCAGCCTTTTCACTTGTTCAAAGACAATCTGGTGAAAGACCAGGAGGAAAAGAATCAGATGTTGCCTGGGGTCACGCTTAACAACTCCCATCCACCATTGCTCCTCGCTGTCACTTTGGGAGTGTTCAGTTCCTCCTGCAATACTGTAAAAGTCATGGCTGTGGTTAGTTCAAAGATAAACCAAGAAGGAAAAAGAAAAAATAAACAAAATTGAGTCAATAACAAATTAAGAAAGACACTAACTCTGACTCACCCATGATGCTTTTGGAGTCTGTGGTCCCAAAAGAGGGAGCTCCTCCACCTAGGGAAGCATAAGATTTGTGTTTCTCATGAAATTCCAACCATCTTGTGCAGGTTTCCCAGAAGAAAATCAATTCTTGAGTGTTTTCCATCCGAAGAAAAAGAGGAAGAAGGGGTCTTTCTGGAACCTGACCCAGAAATTAAGTAACAATGGATCAAGGAACTCTAGTTTGACCCACTCCCCCTGCAACATGCTTAAGCTGGAAATGTTTCAGGTTTTTGGCCAATCTCTCAAAAGTAACGAAGATTCAGAAAAAGCATATATGCAAAAAAAGATTAGAAATACGCAGCCAGGAAAACACTTTTCTTACAAAAAGGACTTTACGAGGCAAAAGTGTTTGCTGTTCACAATATGGATTAGAGTAGGATTTCAGTGTATTCTGGAGGGAACTGGGGGGAGGGAGCAAGAAAAGGAATTGTCTATGGTCTGTATTTGTTGTTCCAGTTCCTGTACTGACAGCAAAGGACCTTTGATTGTAAGATGAATTGTGGAGCGGGAGCTGCGGCTCTGTTTTTGGACGTTGGTATTTTCACTAGTACTTTTGACTTCAGGGAGCCCTTTCAGAGACGAGAATAGTGAGGTGGCTGGAGAGCTCCCAGAAACAATAACAGGAACATTTGCCAATTAATCTATCACACACTGTAGCACAATTTACCTTTTACCCTTCCAATTCTGAAGAGTTACTATACAATTCAAATATCAAATTGTTACTGCAAAAATGAGAGGATGCGAGGGTAAAAAAGGGACACATCAATAACAGGACAATGCTTCTAATTTCCTGTACAGCTTGTTATACGTGACTTCGTTGGTAAATCTGGTTGCTATTTTCCCAATACTCCTTTTAAACAGTCATTTGTATAACCCGTCCCAGTCAGTCTCCCCCACGCTCATGGGGATACCCTGGGAAGCAGCACAACCACTGGGAGTGGACATGCCCCATGTCCCCCAGACCCCTCGTATCCCGGGGCTCTGGGTCCCACACACCCAGGCCAGACACCACAAGCCTTTTCTCCATGCTCACCTCCCAACAGCACCAAAAACCTTTTTGGTAGAAGGCTTGGGATGGAAATTCTTCTAACTTATTATTTACCCCTATCCTTAATTTTCCTTAGTGTTCATAAACATGGGCAAAAAAAAAAAAAGAGATGTGTTTCTAGGTTTAACGAGCCATTTATAACTAATTACTGAAGCTTATTAAGTACAGCTTTGGCTTAGGCATTTTATCCCTACCTTTTCTCTACAGTATTCACCAAAATTTGGCTTCCTAAGAGGAACTAATTGAATTTCATGGTTTACACATTACTTGCACACTCTTTTTAATCCCCAGCTCTAGTTTTTCTTTTACAGATTGTCCCGGAAGAAAGCCAAAACATTAACTTTGTATTCATTGTATAAATGAGGGTATTTTAAAAAATTCTATCTACAGGCACACATGCACACTGGATTGGAGCCTTTTCTAATTCTTCAGTGCACTGGTGCAACTCCATTAAATCAGCAGCCACATGCCAGTATGGAAACTAGTGTAAGATCTTCTACGGGTGATTATGGACAAACAGAATCAGATCAGCCAGATATTTGCAAGCTTTCAGGGAAATTGGCTTCCACCTAAAGATTCAACTTGTTCTTCATAGCAAATTTTGGGTGAGTTAACTCTTCAATGCACTTTGGAAAGCTTTCCTCCTCCAACTCCTCTGTGATCTCCTCAAAGAAGTTGACAAGTCCAACCAATGTCTTTGTTGCATCTCCTGCCAAATGCTGGAGGAAGTCCGAGGCCCAATGATGTCAAAGGGAATTTGCCTTTAAAATCAGCAGAATTAATATCTCACCTTAAACTTGTGCCCCTGTAAGCACTTTCTTAACATCTGGTTTAGCACCTTGTATTTTCCAGGCAAAATCCCACCCAAGCAGGGGGACCAAGAGGCGGTGTAATATAACAGCTATCTACATTAAATGTGAATATTTCTACATTGTGAGGCACGCACAGCTTGTGCTTGTAAATGTGTATTTAAGGCATGGTGAGGGAAGACACAAGCTGTAGTCCAGCTATTTGAAGGAGAAGCAGCATGAGAAGGAATGTTCTAGGCAAATTTTTAGTAAATGTGTGTGCAATGAAGTGGTTCCAGCCCAAGACCTTATAAGCAAATCATAACAGCGTGCTACTCAATCTTTACCACAATGTTTCCTACAGAAAAAAAGAGTGTGAAGAAGCTTGCCCAGCCTTTCCAGAAGGGCTGAGGATTGGAAATGACCTACTGAAAAGTTCAAGCAACATTTTCCAACACGACTGGAGAATTTTCCAGTGATCTTCCTCTCTTTTGTTAACTGCATCTTAAAGACCAGAAAAGGGGTCTTCGAATGTTATGAATGATATTAAAAAGCCATCTAGAGTTCAAGTTATTAGAAGTCTTAAGGAGAAAAATGTTAAAAGAAACAACCATCTCTTCAATGGTAACACATCTCAGTATGACTCAAACTGCAAAATCATAACGTAACATTAAATTCTACTAACAGCAGCACATTTGCTTGTTGTGTTTTTGGTTTTGGTTTTGGTTTTCCACAAGGACAGCATTTGGGCAGGTGTTGTGCAAATCAGCTTCCCCAGTGCAAATGGAAGGCAATCACCACAGCCACTATTAGAAAAAAAAAATAGTGAAGGGTGTCAGAAATTTTTTAACAAGTGCAATAACATTTTTCAATCCATATAGAATATAGATAGAAATATTCTATATTTCTGAACAGCTGAGATGCACCACAATTCAAAAACAAGTTTCAAAGCGAACAAACAAAGCTGAAGCAGCTACTCAAGCCTGGGAAAAATCAGCACTTCCAGTTAGATCTTGGCAACCGCGGAAGCAACAGAAGCTGAAGTCTCCAAGGAGGGAGTCTCAGGTTACCGCAGAGCTGGGGCGCTACTACCAATCCCACCTCCCGTAAAAGAGTTACATGGGATTTAAGTGCATGAGGCTTGTATTTGCCATCTGCACATGGGTGAATTCTATCCAAAATGATTGCCAAAACAAATAAGTGGGGGAAAAAAAAAAGAAAAAATATTTCCACTGCTTTCAATCCTGTGAATATTATGACACTTCTAAGGATAGGAGGTACCGTATTTCCTGGGGAAATAAAGTTTTCAGGCACATGGTGTCCTGGTGTCTCCCTTGCAGACAGAACTTGCTACCTTTGATACTCATGCTCCTGATTATGTTCAATCTGACTGTCACTTTATACCCTGCTGGGCAGGGAAAGAGAGAAAAGCTGGAGAGGAAAAACTGTTCAACTATAAGTTTGCTTTCCACGTGTTAGAATAAATGATAATGTATGCAGAGAATGCACAGCTAAAATTGGGTCCTGTGTTACAAATTTGATTCTCCGAGGTTAATTTAAATAATATACTTGAAAGACACATAATCCAACACATTTTATTTTTAATACTACGTTATACTCTGATATATTATGAAAGTTGAAAAAAAAATGCTTTCGTTTGCACTTACAGTGTTAAGCTAAATTAAAGCATCAACTTTAATTAATTAAAAATCAACTCATTGCTTTCACTGCCTGATCTGTTTGGGGCAGGCAACAATGATTTTGCCTAATCTTCTCACTCAATACCACTTCCATCTCTGGAGAAAAAAAACAAGATGTGTGCACTAAAAAGTATTGCAGAGAAGCAGAAAGAAATGTTCCTTGAAGTACTTTAAGTGTTCTCTAGAGCTAAGAAGATTTGAGACACAGAAAAGGGAGCAACTTAGCCAAAACTCTGCCTTCCACATAACGAATTCACTCCAAAAGTAAGAAATCATGGTTCTAATTACTGGGGTTTGTGACTGGATTTGGTAGGGTGGGCAGCAGCCTGGGCGATGTTGAGATATGTATTTCTACGTACTCTACAGATCCCCATCTCCAACTGTGAAAAATGCATAGTGGAAGAATAAAACTTTATTAAATACGGCCTTAGGCAGTAGTGCAAGGTTCAATGAGTGGCTTAATGATGCTTATTCCAACAAGCAGCTGGGTTGGAGAGGAGAGGTCAACATCGGAGAGCCTGAGCAGTGCGTGGTCCTGCCCCTTCACTACAGGGTTGGTGTTCACCACACACCTGTCTGTACTGGTTGATCTGAAAGAAAAGGATACACAGCAGCATTGCAGTGACACTCAGGTATGCCCGCACTGTCGTTGCTGTCCAGGTTTCAGAAGCAGAGGCACAGGCATGGCATCTGCAAGCTTGCTTGGAAGTCTTTTGCCGAAGGAGGGCAACCACCCACCCTAAGTCACCCAAGAGTATTTAAAAAAACTAATACTTGTTGCAATTTTCCCCTTTGCCTCCTGAGACCATTGGAATTCCCACCACTGACCACACTATTGAAACGCTGCCCAAGAGCCAGCTTTGATGACCATCAGCAACCCGAATCATGCTGCATGATCAGGTGTGGAGGAAGGGTCCTGCAAGAAGATTTCTATTTTGCTCCACTTACCTAAAATCAGCCCCAAACAGTTTTTCCTGTCTCCCAGCCGGGTCATTTAGAGGAAGTTTTAATAGTCCCATTAAGGCCTGACCATATGTTCAACAGTCTCCTGGTGCTGGAGACACACAAGGTGAGGCACTGGACCTGGCCTGACCTGCCTACACCTCTAGCTGAGAAAAGTGTAGACTTGACAGTCAGGAACAACATCAAAGCAAATAATTCTTGATAAAAGAAAGATTTTACAAATTCAAATACTGTAACAAATGAAGGTAATGACAAGCTGCCAGGTCCTGGTGAGCATCCCCTCGCAAGGCTTTACCTTGCTCTTGACAGCCAAGGGATGGAGCTCTGCTCATCCAAGACATGGACAGTTTGCTTGATCCCAGGAGATGCAGGACTAGAAAACCTCTCTGCTTGTTTTTTTTTCTTTTTCAATAGCCATCTTTGGTGTAGTTACAGAATCAGAATGGAATAAAATGGTAAAAGAAGCCAATAAAAAGGCAACTTTGCTCCCTGATGACAAACAGCCAGAGAGCGCTGCCCATTCAAACCTCTCTTGTCTGCTCCTGTAGGATGAGACAGCCTTAATCATTGCCTTCGAAAGGATAAAATGGTCACAAAAGCTCATCCTAGAGGTGGGAAATAAAGTAGAGTAGAAACTGCAGAAAAGCCTTATTTTCATCGCTTTAAACCCACTATACTCAAAAGAGGTTTTTTTTAAGAAAAACCAACAAGACGTTCTGATTTAATTTCTTCTATCCCTAAAAACAAGCAATGAAACAAAAAAGAAAAACAAACAAAGCAAACAAAACAAAAAACCTCAAAATCAAGCTGAGCTTAATTGCTGCGTTGCATCTGAGTCGTAACGAAGCACAGAGAAAGGCATTAGGAGGGGGGGAGCCGGTTTGGGAGCAGCGTGGGGCTGCAGCTGCCGCAGGACCCCCCCAAATCATGGC
>WHYT01013217.1:38158-82835 GCA_009806455.1 Tetrax tetrax
AGGGAAAGGGAAAGGGAAAGGGAAAGGGAAAGGGAAAGGGAAAGGGAAAGGGAAAGGGAAAGGGAAAGGGAAAATCTTTGTTAAAAAGTATGAGGAAGGGAAATTGATAACAGCAGGTGGTCACTGCTGAGGAGCACGTGGGTTCTCCACAGGGCCTGACAAGTGCACCTCTCTCTTGCCCTGTGGTAACTTGGGAGCTCCGAGCTTGGATCTCTCCAGATGAAAATACAGATCCATTTGGTTTAATTTTGCAACGTTACACGCTGTATGTTAAAACATTAAATATTCAAAACTTTGCAAAGTAGATTTTAAAAGTCCATAATCAGTGAAATGGACACGTCCTGCAAAGTTACCTATTTATAGACTTGAAAGTAGAACTATGCAAATTAGGGCATTTTGAGTAATATTGGGATAGGCGTATGGTAAGAGCAGAGATCTTCATTGTCTATCCTAACGACTCATCGGGAGAGATACCACGGTTATGTTGTGAACCTGATTCCAGTCATGAGGAGAAAGGTGAGGACATGACTCAGCTCCACAGATGAGTAGAAAACTCGCACCCTGCGTTACCATATTTAAGGAAGTGACCCACTAGTGAAAGCTGAGGCAATATCAATGGATAAGGAAAGGTGTCTGAATTCAGGGCTGCAAGATAATAACAAGAAAATGCCACAAAAATATTGACTTCCATAGTCTCATGCTGGAGAGGGCATGCTGCTAGAGCACTGCTTCAAAGGACTTGGCAATTTAACAAGTCAAATAAGTAATTTTTTTGAAACTTTCACATGGGAAGGTAGTGACTAAGAACCTCTCTGCATTCAGCTTACCTTCATCTCTGTTTGGTGGAAGGACAGGAAAACACGCAGTGATATTACCTGCACTTACGTGAACAGAGCTCAATTCGCAAGAGAATAGGTGCACAATTGTGGGTGCACACAAGTGTAAGCCCCAATTCGAGAATGTGTCCCTGGTTGCCTGAAGGAAAAAAAAAAACAAACACTCCTGGCAAGGTGGGAATGCATTATCCCAGTATTATAGCTGGGAGGTACCAGAGGAAATTTCAGTACCAAATATGTGGACACTGGTCCAATCTACTAACAGCAAATATTGACAATTCCGTTCTTAAATATTTTAAATAATTTATTTTAAATATTTTGATACTGAAGTAAATTAATGCTAAAGCATTTCTTTGTTTGTGCCAAATCAGTGCTTCCCAGTAGGAAGTTAGTCCATCTTTGCAAGCAAGCTTTCATTCTCAGTAGGCAGTCCATTTCTGTAGAGTGCCATTAAGTTAATTTCAAAAAGAACCAGTAAAGGTATATGGAGCAGGCAGTAATAGCATGGAAAATATCCAAAATTACTAGACCCCAGCAACAGAACTTAGATGCCATTTTCATGCACTAATAATTTGTAGTTTACATATTGAAGGTAACTATAAACTGACTACTTCCTCGGTGAAGTCTTGCAGGTAATTGCATGTATGTTGTTAGCGCTGTACCTTTCCCCATCAGAGAACAGCATCTCTAGGAATAAGAACAGAAAGCACAATTTTCATGTTATTATCAAGAAGTGATATAGAGTTTCTGCGTCACCAAGAATATTAAATTTACTTGTGATCAAAATACAACAGTGCGGCAATTTTTAAGATACGTCTCATAACTAGAAATTGTAACATTCTGCACACTATTGTCTTTGATTTAAGTCAAATTTTGTCTTGACAATGCATATTTGATGAATATGCTTAAGTACAGACATGGAAAATTATACATTTAAAATCAGAAAAAATCTTTCAGAACTACTCCTTATTTTGGCTGAGAAATTTAATGCATGGAAAGACCAGCAAACACACGACAATGTTATTTACTCTTGGGTGCAATCCAAAGTAATTTGTATTAGAGGTGGGACACAAAATTTCCTGTTATTTCAAAGGTTTGCATGAAGAATTCTGTATTTTCATATTACTACTGCCCCCAAGAGCTACTGATTGGATTGCTTTCATACGAAAACCAGTTGCACCCAGTAGGCTGGATTTAAACAGGAGATTAAACAATGGGGTCTTTCATTACCCCTGAGGCTACCGATAGCCGAGTGCTCAAACCACAGGTACTGTTCAATCCAGTAATGGTGGTCGACTTTCAGACCCCATACCCAGCAAAGCCAGGGGAGAGCTGGCTGCCTTGGAAGGTGAAGAGAGGACTTGGTCCCTTCTGGTTAAAGCCAAAGGAAAGACTTCTGCTGGTTTCACTGCTCCTTGCATCAGGATCTACATTTGGGATGGGAGTTTTCTAAGAGGGGCTAGTAACAGAAAATCCTGGTGAAGGCTTCCAACCACCAAAGTCCTCATGCCTCATTTATGCAATCAGCTGGTGCTTCCTTTGCTCACAGAATCTATATTTCACAGTTCACTTCCCAATTCAAGAATTTTCAAGATCTGAGTCTGTGATGTTTTCTGAACTTACCTTATGGGCCCTGGAATAACTTTTGTTGCAAATCACTTACAATGTTTGTTGCAAAAAAAATTACCGTGCCTCCTCTAAGGCATCATTGTAATTTTTTCTGATAGACGCAATCATGGACCGAGATCAACAATGAAATGTGCTAATTCTTCATCTTTTGTGGAAGCCATTGGGATCTGGTAAACCAAAAAAACTGCCTCGGGACCACTAAAGTGACATTGCTTGGAATATTTGGAAAGAAAAATTAGAAAGTGTGTGAGAGACTGAGATCATCACTTGCAAAATGAGCAGTTTCCACCCATTTAACTGTAGCCCAGGTTTCACCAGCCGTGCCAAGTGGAGATCTTACAGTTGGCGTAACAGGCAGGTGGTGGTAATTGCAATGTCGGGCCAGCTCGCCTGCTAGGAACATTACAAACTCAATTTTTGTCATGAGAGCAGAAGCCAGCACAACAAATTAGGAAATGTGGTCGCTACACCACAGGACAGCATTTCTGCCCTCAAAAAAGACATTCAGTGAGAAGATTATTTAGTGAGAAGAGAGGATATTAATAAACTAATTCATCCGTCCATTGACCATCTAAGGGGAGTTTACAACAAAAGACACTTTTTATCCCAGATACATTGACTTGTAGTGGGCAAAAGATTTATATCAAGGATCTCAAGCTGAGTAACGTCCTTTGTTCACCTTCCCATATAGCCGTCCTGATGATCTCACTAAATCTGGGCAGCACAAGGAAGCTAACGGCTTCTCCATTTTGGAGATACTTAATTCCTCTGCATCTAATGCTCATTAAAGAAAAGCCCACTCCTTTCCAGACTTAAGAAAAGGGGCTTTTGTCACTGGATGTTGGACACGGACTCATTCCTGCTTCCGTGAAGCCAAGGGAAGGTGTCCCCATGCCTTCCTGTGGGTACCCTGACCCATTCTGACCCCGCTCCTCCCCAGCTCCACGGCCTCTCCCCAGGGCACGGCCTGGGTAAAAGGACATAAAGACTGAGAACAGAAGCACTAAGTCATAACTCTCCCGTAGGGATGCCCTGTAGGTAGCAGAGGAAATGTAGTAAGTACAAGTAAAATTGGATTTAATAATTGCCACTAATAAAGGGGCAAGCGCATACAGCCAGTTCCTATGCTGTCGGCAAAATGAGTTGCTCAAGGCACGTTAACAGTATATTAGTTAACACACAGACAGTGAGTAAATTGTAATTTAACTAACTAAATAGTAAATAAGTAGACTATGACAATTGCTCCTTTTAAAAATCTTTTACATGGTAGGGATAATTATTGATTTACACAATTTAAAGAAAAAAAATCAAAACAAACAGATACACCCTTTAGTCTTTAAAATGTTTTTGATTGATCTTTTCATTTTTTCTATTGGTAAATGAAAGAATGATGTCATAAAGCAGCATTAAGTACTATTAAACAGACCATAACTAACATTAGCTGCATAAATTATACATAAGGTGACACTTTTATGCACTTTGTGAAGAACTGCTCCATGGGCTATGCAATCTTTTCCAAAACAAGTTCCAAAGAATAACATCACTAGTTATGTTTCATAGCTACAAATTGGTAACTGAATTAACATTCATTTATTAAGTTTACAAGGAGAACTTCTCTAATTCCAATGCTTGCAGATTATAATTTATTTTTATCTGAGGTATAATTTTTCATATTTTGTTTTTGCCAAAGTCAATAGAACCTCAGCCAAACTCCCTTTCCAGTTCTCCATTTGTACCCTCCTGTTCTTGGCTACTTACCTAGATGAGTCTTTTCTAGCTGGGAAGGTAAATAAATGAGCTTGGTTCACCAAACAAGTCTTTTGCAGAATTCTGACTTTCATACTATGATTCCTGAGTTAACATTGCCAGCGTTAGAATCCTACTCTTGCACCTTAAAAAAAAAAAAAAAAAAAAAAACCATAATCACTTCCGCACATATAGAAGTTGAGCAACTTATCTGTCAGGAGGGAGAGGATGAATATAGTATTTTTTTAACAATCTGTTTTATTTTTCCAATCCTACTATAATCTGCTAGTCAAATACTGGTGCAGGTGTTGAGTGGGACAATATGAAAAGACACATTTCCATGAATAGGCTCCATGAAAGCACCAAAAAGTACTCCCCTTCTGTGACACAGGTTACTGTAGCTTTTAAGAGGTTTACACAGGCATAGAGGAGATTCTAAAGGACCGGCATAATAATCACACGTAATGTTCACAAACAGGAAAAAGAAAGTGAGGAAGGAGAACACAGATAAAGAGATGAAAGAGCAGTAGATAAGATAATAAATGTTGTGGTGGACCTCGTGCAAACCAGAAGATAATTAGGGAAGAAGGAACCACTGGGGTGACAAAGGGACTTGCTGCATGGCCAGAGCTAGGCAAGGATTCAACAGTTTAATGATGGTAGAGAAACATTACTGTGAGTAGTTTTTGTGGGAACCTTTGCATTCCTGGCTTGAAAATAACTACTACTACTAACAGATGTGGTAAGTGAGAGATCCTCACTGAATACAGGGTGAAACAATAGGAGGTGACATAAATATAAATTTGTCCTTGATAGATGGTTAAAGACTTTCTAGAACTAGTCATAGAAATAAGGCAGAATGAGTTGATTCATTTCAAATTAAATGGAAAGACAAATAAAGTTATTTAAGTTTAGATTTCCTGTTGCAAAAGAGGAAAAGTTATTAAATGCCAAGGCATGAGGTTAGCTGGACTGCAGAGATTAGAGACCAGGAGGTTGCATCACCTACACCACCGCCAAAATGGACAAGTTCGAGGAGGAGCAGCATAGGGACAGGGAGAACCCTGAGGCAGTGGCCCCATGGATCCTGCTGCCCGGGGTTCTACGAGGTACGGACACAGATTGTTCTGATACAAGATGATATAGTCAGTCCTATTGAACAATCCCTCCCTGTACAAGGCTGTTCAGTCCATTTTCTGCTTGTTCCAGATTCTTCCAGACGCTTTCTCTTGCCAAACTCTGAAAATTAATTATGTCTTAAAATTGGAGGGGAAAAAAAAAACTGTTAGAGAATAAATCTACCCCTTTATTTCAAAATCATTTAACCAATTCTTCCTCTTTGTCTGTGAGTACATCTAACCATACCTCATGTGACTACATGCTGATTTCTGAATGCCTTGAAGAAGGTCAGAGCGAGTAAGACCAAGGTGCAGAAATAACCAGGGGAGGTTCTTTGACCTGGAGTATGCAGGAAGCCAGGCTGTATAACCAGGAACGATTGGACACTTTGGATCTAATAAATCTGTTAAACATGGCTGAAATTTGAACTTCGCTAATAAAATCATTACAGAGTCTGTCTTGCGTGGACTGAAGGGAGAGGGAAACAAAATATATTAAAAAGTCATTATGACTGAAATTATTCTTTAACCTCTACAGCCCTTAAAGTTTTTCTCGAAGACTAACAATACCTCATAATTTTTCTGATTTAATGCACATTTGTTCAGATTGGCCTTTGGATGAGGAGACTCTGCTTCTTCCCAGACAATTTCCATAAATGGGATAAGGATGTTTCAATCAAACGCGAGGAGCATTCTCCTAAGCAACGTACTTAGGATTAGCAAAAGAAGAAGTTTGTGAGTTTAGAAGACTTCCTTTTTAAAAATAATTAGCTTAGCCGAAAAATGCTGGAGTTTTATATGGATATTTGATTTCTTGCCTTCTTTCTGTTAACTTTTACCTTCTTTCCATTGCAAAATCAGAGCTGTGACAGTAAAGATGTGTTGATACCTTTTAGTCTGTTGCTGGAAAAAAATAATTATAAATCTGCCAAATACCACAAAAAAGTTGAGTTTAAATATTCTGCATCTCTATTTCACTAATTCCGGGTTGAACTTCAAAGCCTTGTGGGACTATTTATAGAAAGCAGTAGGAATACTTTTCCTTCAAAAAGAAAACCAAGGAAACAAAATATAGCAAAGTTATGTTAGGAGGACTTCAAGATATGAAATGGAAAAAGCTATATAATACTACTCCAAAAATGAGTACTTATAAAAATGGGGTTTGGGATTTGGGTTTTGGGCTGGTTTGTTGTTTTGGTTTTTTTTCATTGTCTTTTGTAGCTGTCCTCTAATCCAATGGATTAGATCATTCAGGACTCTAAATGAAATACAGAAATTCCTCTCTTTGTCAGAGCTGGAGAACATACCACGCAGACTCCCAGCTGGGTCTGTCCTGGATCCAATGTTATTCAATATTTCATTAACAACTTGGATGACAGAATAGAGAGCATACTTTGGATGACACCAAACTGGGAAAGATCACAAGTATTAAAATTCAAAATTATTTTGGAGCAAGCATCCTAATGATGACATTTAATAAAGACGAGTGTAAGGCACTACATATAGGAAGAAAAATCAAACCCACACAAATATAATGGTGGAAGTATGCAGAAGGTGACCTGGAGGCTACAGAAGACCTTCAAATGGTTATGAGTCAACAAATACAGTGCTGTTATAAAAAGGCAAATAACTTTCTTTGGATCTCTACAGAGCACCATTAAAACCTTAACGAAAATAAAATGTCAATTTCTTGGCATTAGCCTTCAAAAAAGAGATTAAGAAAAACTGGGAAAAAAAGTGCAGAGGAGAAGAACAGGAAATTATGAATGTTTTAGAAAAGCTGTGACGAGTTTGCTTAGTCTAGGAAAAGGACACTCAAGACTATTTTTATTTTACACATATTTACATACACATGTATGAAAGCATATATATGCAAACCATTATTTCAAATAAGGTGACAAGCACTTTTTTTTTTCCATGTTCACACAGGGCTGGACAAGAAGTAACAGGTTTTAACTTGCAAGAAGGGAGGTTTTCTATCTGAAAGCATAATTAGGCACTGGAGCAAATTACCAAGAGAGGTTGTGAAACTCACTGGCAATTTTTAAGAACAGATTAGACATACATCTGCCAACACTCATGTAATTTTAGTTGGTCCAGGTCCAGGGCACACAAGGAAAAGGGCCCAGATCCATCTTGCCTGACGGGGGAGAGACACCTAACTCTGGGAACTGACCGTCCTGGGAACCTCTGAAGGGCTATTTAAGGGCAGAGGTGATAACTTCTATGAACTGTGGAGCCAGAGGTGACTGTTCCTCATCTACTTGCTGCAGTTAACTGGAATCAATGTGGACATGGGTTTCTTCCAGCATGGAATCCAGCTTAACATCTCCTTCACCCCACCAGCTTCTCAGGGGTTCTCTGTACATCGAATCATACATAGAATCATAGAATCCCAGAATGGTTAGAGTTGGAAGGGACCTTCAAAGGTCATCTAGTCCAACCCCCCTGCAAGAAGCAGGGACATCTCCAACCAGATCTGGTTGCTCAGAGCCTCATCCAGCCTGGCCTTGAACGTTTCCAGGGATGGGGCATCCACCACCTCTCTGGGCAACCTGTTCCAGTGCTCTACAACTCTCATTGTAAAAATTTTTTTTCTAATGTCTAATCTAAACCTACCTCCTTCTAATTTAAACCCATTACCCCTTGTCCTATCACAACAGGCCCTACTGAACAGCCTGTCCCCAACTTTCCTGTAGGCCCCCTTGAGGTACCGGAAGATGGCTATCAGGTCTCCCTGGAGCCTCCTCTTCTCCAAGCTGAACAGCCCGAACTCTCTCAGCCTGGCCTCATAGGAGAGGTGCTCCAGCCCTCTGATCATCTTT
Source organism: Tetrax tetrax (assembly GCA_009806455.1). Lineage (NCBI taxonomy): Eukaryota > Metazoa > Chordata > Aves > Otidiformes > Otididae > Tetrax > Tetrax tetrax. Next base: position 46,313 of record WHYT01013217.1, read on the forward strand.
GTGGCCCTCCTCTGGACCCTCTCCAACTGGTCCATGTCCTTCTCATGTTGGGGACTCCAGAACTGGACGCAGTACTCCAGGTGGGGTCTCACCAGGGCAGAATAGAGGGGCAGAATCCCCTCCCTCGACCTGCTGGCCACGCTCCTCTTGATGCAGCCCAGGACGCGGTTGGCCTTCTGGGCCGCAAGGGCACATTGCCCACTGATGTTGAGCCTGTCGTCCACCAGCACTCCCAAGTCTTTCTCCTCAGGGCTGCTGTCAATCCATTTTCCTCCCAGCCTGTATTTGTGCCTGGGATGCTCATTCATACATCCTGAATGGGAATCAACCCCCAACACAGTGTACAAGGCAGACGTCTGGGACATACAGGTCTTATTTTTGCAGATGCCCTTTTATCTGAACTGACCACTTCTACACCCCATAGCACAGTTCCCAGGCCAGTCCAGTCAAGTAGGCTACAGTTTAAAAATCAAGACTTTTAAGATCAATCTCAGCCATCTGCATAACATTCTGCAATCAAATAGAAAGAAGATTATGAAAAGTAAAAGTGGTTATATACCTGAAAATAATACAGTTTTGGTCATAGCAGCTGTATCTAAGTACCTATACCATCTATAGCCTCCCAGAAACATCATCACCAAGCAATCCCAGTAGGATTCCGTGGCAGGATGCCATAAAGAAATATGAATTTACAAATCTTTCCTCCTTCCTTTATAATTTTGTGTCTCCTACACTGCAACCGAAAATAACATGCATTTAGGGGCATATCCCCTAAATAACATCCTGGGCTTAAAAACGTCTGTCCAGGAATTCTGCCCTTTGCTAACCAACTAAATGCTCCTACACGGCCTCCTCTCTGGCCACGCTCGTGCCCATCTGCTTGCATGGCCCAGTGCCTGCAGCAGGTCGACATGCCAGCCTCCCTAGGTCAGGGATGCCAAGCCACGACAGCAGTAGATGGACAACCTGCCCGGCGCTGCCATGCTCTCCTTTCCAAAATCAACCCTCTTCAGTCTGCTTTCCTGCGTCGAGTATCAGGTAGCAAACTGAAAGTACCTGGAGGATGGAGAATGGAAAACATAAAAGGTTTGGGGATATTTGCTCTTTCTGAAAAATCAGGCTTCTAGGAAACATATAAAGCCCATTTGGGATATAAGATATTATAAAAATATTGCCCATAGGAACTCTCTGGAAGCAAACCTTTGGCAGTGTTTCAGTAGCTGCATTAGGCAACTCTTAGGCAAAAGTATTGCTCCCAGCCCTTCCGGGCAAAGACTCTCATTTGTGTGTGAAGTGCCTCTCTGCCTTTAGGCTAATTAATAAACAAACAGTATTGACAAACAGACTATATCACCCAGAACAGGGTCAACACGTAGGGGTCCACCACATGCAAAGTACATGCTCGTGATTAAGGATGCTCAGCTCCGTCTGGCTCCAGGAGCATCTCCCGCTCTGCTGAGGCAAGGCGAGAGGGCACGGATGCTGCCAAAGGTGGGACGGGTGCTTTACTTTTCACGCAAAACCTGATGTCATAGAGTGCGTTTGGACATGAATTCAGGGGCAACCTCACAGGAACGTGGTCAGCAAGGGTGAGGTGAACCTGTCGCAGGCAAAACCATGTGGGAAAACCTCTGTTCCTGCTGTGACGTGGGATGGGTGAGAAGCAGGAGCTCTCCGGTCCACGTCCCTCATCCCTTCCTCTCCAGGGATCTCCTGCCAGCCACAAAGCCTCTCAAAACATTCAGCCACTGCTGGGGGATTTCATGGGGGAGTGGAGGAACAAAAGCCTTTTTTCATTAACACCTTTTATATTTATGGAGAGAAAAAACGTATGGTGTACGTGGTCTTCACCAGTACAGAAAGAGACACTCAGTATCAGCATAAGTATAAACAGCCCTGGCTGAGAGAACAGTAGCTCCGCCTGTGCTATCAGAAAAGAGAGCCAATAAAGACATTTTGTGATTTCAGAGCATAAATCACTGTCACAAAGCAAGGCCATGTTTCCTTGGTGTAGGCACCAGGAGTAGTTTAGTGTTCTGCTCCTACACCTGAAAATCAGCTAATTTTACATGCTAATACTATTGAAAAAAATATTTTAGGGAGAAAGAGAATTTTACCTCCAGGACAAAACATGCAAATGCCTTGGAGGAGGTGCCAGAGACTGAACAGGCACCTGGACCAAACTCTGCAAAGCATTCATCAGTCGCCAAGGCGCTACATCCACAGACAACTCTGGGAAAGCAGAGTCATTCCCCCCACCCAGCCATTTTCTGCACATAAATGAAACGTTTTAGTCTGTCAGTCAAAGCTTTTCCACAAGTATTTAAAGCTGATGCACATTAAAGTCAAGTCAAGATGATGAAAAGAAAAAAAAAAACCACACATTTTTCTAACTGATGAGAAATTCATGCCCCCAGAAAGGAGCCAATGTGGTGGCATTTTGCTAGGTGCTCGTTTGGTTGGATGGTTGGTAGCTGTGAAAGTCACAAAGTTAGGGCTAGCTTAATTCAGAAATAAAGAAGAAATGAACAAAAAAGGGCATGTTTCTTTGTTGCAATGCTATTGCACAAGCCTGAGATGAGTACTATCAAGCTATGAGAAATACCCAAAGATTTCTTGGTAAATAACAAGGGAAAAAATAAATTTAGAGAAAGAATTGTCATAAATAGTGCCTGAATGTGTAGTCTTCAGTGATCAAGACAAAGAGGGCAAGGAAGTAGACATGTTTTATGACGCTCTTCTTTGGGCACAGCACCCGGTGCCTTCCCATGCATGCCACCTCCATGGCACGTCATGCCACCGAAAATCAAACTGAATTATGTTGACTATTTCACTGCTGAAAATGGATGGTATGTAAAAATGCCCGCTCATGGCCAGCATTTGCTGCCTAGGCCAAGGGGAGGCACGGCACAGGTTATCACTTCCCTTCCCATCTGAGCTCTAACAACCCTTGCGCTTTCCCCTGGCAGTGTCAGGTCTTCTGGCGGATATCGATCCTCCCCAAATAAAGCAGAGAATGGTAAATCAGAGCAAGAAGAGTCACGCTGAAATAGTGTTAATATCACCTCCAGGAGGGAATGCCTTCCTGAGGAACCATGCTGAAAATGCACTTGGTCCGGGACCACAGGGCACAGGCTATGCTTCAGTCCTAAAGACGGCACGCGCGCGTTCTCAGCCATGTAGAAAATTATCCCCAGCAAAGCCGGTCACGTATCGAACACCACACTCCTCGCTGTTTTCAGGAGCCGGCTTGTGGCGTCTGACATGTGGGAAGGTGGACGCACAGAGAGACAGAACGAGTGTAGATCATTACAGGAACCACAAAGGGCGAAACGGTGAGTGATAGCGCCGTAATGGAAAGCCGGGAGTGTGACAGCGGGGACGCCGCTCGTCTGATCCGCGGCTTTGAACGATGCCGGATGACTCACGGAAGCAAACTTATCTAATAATTCATCATTGATCCCACGGTTGATTTGACCTCTGAACGTGTCTGCTTACCTTTTAGGTTCATCACATTCACCCAAAATTAAGAGGAGAAGGGAAGTGTAAACCAACAAAAACTAAACAGGGACTGAATATTCCCCTCCGTGTTTCTTGCATCCATATTTGTCTGCCCCTGCAATCACCTCCTTTTATACCATTGGTATAAAATATATTTACATATATAATAAATATCTATATTTCCACAGCACAAAAACTTGAAGCTGGGATCAAAGCTCTGCGAGCTGACTGCTGCCTCAAAAGGAAACACAACCAGGGGCTGGGGGAGCAATGTGGGGACAGGGGTGGGCTGCCCAAGGTGACATCTGGGCCTGGGTGCCTGGTCCCGCGAGTCTCCATCCAGGCAGGTCTGGATGGCACTGTGGCTGAGGGCGCGGTAATGGTTTCAATTCTTTTCAGCAATACAAGTAAAGCAAGGCATCCTGCTTTATTTTATTAAAGTCATATGTTATTCTGGAATTCTGTGTTGCTGTTATTCTGCCTGCTTAGTCTGGCAGTCTAAGTACATTTGAAAACCAATAAAATAAAATATTACCAAAAAACATAATACTCTAGAAATCCACTCCCTTCTGTAATTACAGTTTAACGTCTAACATACTTTGTGCTTCACATTCAGCAAACTTTGATACAGTACTTAGACTGAAATTATGGTGCACCAGAGTAACATACATTTGCTGGCAATGAAAATGGGAAATAATTTCTCTTTTATAATTAGGGGATGTCTGCAGGATGGAGGTGCTATTTGTTTGTCATCACAGAATATGCCTGCCTTGTGTCAGGCAATCAGTTTGACATGTGGAGTTAACTTTAGGTTATCCAGACCAGGCACATGCATTTGTTCTCCATTTTCTCTACTGTCTCGCAGCAAGTCACAATGCAAACCTTTCCTAGGGCAGTGATTTCTTGTAAAGAATATTTGTTTATTATTTTTTCAATCCCTCCCTCTCAAAATACTCTGTTAGCAAAACCACAAAGAGACATATCCCTTATCCACACAAACTAGGAGACCGCAAGCTTTAAGAATCAAAATAATAAAAAATGCTAAAAAGACATGCGCTGCTGTGTAATGATGGGGAAATACTTGGGTTTTGCTCTTTTGCCAGCATTTGTGGCATATTTCTAGACATGATGTTAGTAACATAGACCGTGTGAACAAAGTTTGGAAAGCACCATCTTTTAATTGAATGGCTCCAGCAGTAATTATTATTTGCTCTCTTGTTAATTAACAATTTACAAATGGCAGCCTGAACAGTACGGTTAAATTACTTATTCAAGATGACTTAGAGCTGGAAAAGAGTTGCAATTACCTTCTATCAGAATTTCGCCTTTTTTTACTGGCAATTTCTTGTTGACCCTGTAAGAGAAGTCAGAGATTGAATTGGGGAAAAAAAAATAGAAATCTTGTAGTCTGTGTCCTTCCCACCAAAGTTTCCTAGTCTGTTCACAGGCAATTTTCTATCTGCAGGAGCAGGCAGTAATCACAGCTGAACAATGCTTTAAAATCCAGTCTCCCTCACTTGTTTCAGATCCAGAAAAATAAGTTTAACTCTGCTGTTGGGGCGTTTCTCTTCTTTACACAACCCAGGTAGACAGCTCATGCCTTCCTTCAATGCGGCCATTCCCATCAATTTCAAAAAAATACCAGTACCAGCACAGCTGGTCAATCCCCAGCTCTTACTCTGCTGAATTCAGTCAACAATTCAATTATGAATTCAGCAGATGTCTCAGCTCTTCGGGCCACCGGGAATTTCTCAGCTCTAGCGCTCCGATGAGGCCAAATTTTCAAAAGTGGCCTCAAAAGTGGAAGGAGCTCTCTGGGGAGACAGTGGAAGAACCAATGCTTGGGACATTTAAAACCAGAGACAAAACAGTGGTAATTATCCATCAGGGAGCACTCTTTCTGGGAAGGTAAGGTATAGAGGACGTAGTAGGTCTTATTCATCTCCAGTTGCTGTGATCATAGGAAAAATCGAGCACGAAGAACTGGAGCTCACTGTCTACTTACGTATGCAAATTATCTTCTTTGTGCCTACATTAAACACCAGCCCATGCAGGAGTAAACCGGGTAGGTAATTATCTACTCTGAATGCGCACATGGTCTTGCACATGGTGACGTGATGAGATGAGATGAGAACACGCACATATTTAGTATGCACCCTTTTAGGGGCTGCTTTTGAAAACTCAGTCCTTAGACAGGTACACAAAGAGATCATCATGGTTATCTGGCATTTCCTCAAGATGAAGAAGTGCAGTCACAGGAATCGCACATTCACCTTTGCGATTTAGGGGTATGATCGTAACTCAGATGTCATTTAACAAAGTGATATAAAAAGCCGTACATATTCCTGCCGTCAAGCCGCGCATCCGCAGAGCAAGAGAGGGTTGCCTGAGCAATGCTTCTCTCCCCAAACCACTTTAATCTATCAAGCTCTACACAAACTTTTATGTAGGAAAATACAAGCCATTTTATTTCCCGAACGACCTCATTCATTCCTATGCAGGATATTTTCTATTTCACTCAACCTACTCAAAGTTTCCTCCCAAGGAAAGAAGGGCCTGGCAAGCAGAGGCCACCGCTCCAGTCAGGGTGCAGCTGCAGTTCACTGCTCCTTTTTGAAAGCATGTCCTGCAATTTTACCCATTTTTCCCTGAAGATTAAAGCAAAAAACAATATAAGACCTCACCATTGTTACAAACCCAGAAGGAAATAAGGCATTGTGGGAACTGAGACGAACTCGTTTACACGTTCTAACTCAAAAGGGGGGACCGGATTGCAAGGGCTTCCCAATAAGGACTCTAGTCTTGGGTTTACTTCACACTGATCAAATTAATTAATTTACTTATTTAATTTTTATGAACATGCTGAAACTAGCTCTACTCTCCTAGAAAACTGGTACAGTTAATCCTGGCAGTGGTCTCCCACATGCTGGTGACGGTGGCTTGTCTCCGCAAAGCAGCATACTAGCCTGGGTCTATTTCAACTGGAAAAGAAAACATTTGAGAGTGGCAAATTTTTTGCAGATGATACAGTATTATTATGTGCTAGCAACAGCAACCCCAGCAACAAAGTTCAGGGCAATGATCAAAATAACTGGTGAGGGGAGTATATTTATTTAATTGATTCTAGCAACCTAAAATCAGGTTCTAACTCAACAAATTCCAGCAAAAACCAGTGATAGACACTGTGATGGTTTAGCCCGAATCATCACACAGTTTCGCACTCACCCTCCCCCTCCCAGGCGGGATGGGGGAGAGAATTGGGAAGGAAGGAGAACTCATGGGTTGAGATGACGACAATTTACTAAAATAACGAAGGAAAACTACAATAATAACAGAATATAAGGATATTAAAATATACAAGGTAAACAATGTATGTTTTCTCACCACCCGATGTCCCAATGACCGATACAGCCCGTCCCGAGCAGCGATCACGGAAACAAAACCGAGCGGCAAGCAAAGGAGCAAAAGGGAGCCAGCAAGGGAGAGGGAACGATGCCAGCAAACTGAAGAGAAAGATGGATGCCAGGAAGGCAGATACCCGCCCCGGCCAGCCCCCACTTATATACTGAGCATGACGTTTATGCCATGGAATACTCTCTTTGGCCAGTTTGGATCAATTATTCTGTCTGTCTTTTTCCCAGCTTCCTGCATCTGCAAATTAGCAAGACTTGGAAAGCAGGATGGTGTCCTTGGTCTCATTCACAACAACTCATATCATCAGGGTGTTTATCAACATTCTTCACACACGAAATCCAAAACATACCAGCTACTGAGAGGAAAAAATTAACTCCATCCCTGCCAAAACCAGGACAGACACAATGATCTTGGTGAAGAACAGCCAAGCTGAGAATAACATCCCATGCTCCTGACTTTCGAGGGAGGGCTCCAAATATTTAAGGGAAGCCTTGGGTGAAGACACATGGGATGAAGCAGAGTTTGACCCACCCCATCCTGCCACGACGCTTAGCTCCAAACGCCAACTAAGCATTACCTCTTGGTCCTCTGCCGAGGGATGCGGACATTGAGCCTCCCTGCTTTCCTGTCGTCCAGTTTCCAGCATCTGAACAGCCTGGGAAAAACATTAGACTGACAATACTGAAAGGCAAAGTTGTCACTTTTTCTCCAGCACAGAAGTGAAATAAGAAATCAGACTTCCATAAATCGTGCTGACAGCCGCCCTGATCAGAGACACACTGTCCATTTGCAGGCTCGGATTTCTCCATGCCTGGCGTTAACAAGGGGTACAAACAAATGCCAGCTGTCACCTTGGTTTTCATGGTACCTGTGCAAACAAACTGGGAGAAGGACGCCCCCACCCACTTCCTAAGGAACACCCAGGGATCCCAGAGCGGTGGCTTGAAGCACAGCTGGGCACAGCTGGGCACACCCCTGGGGATGGACTGGGCATCCCTCTGGCAATCTCTCCCCTCAGCTCAAGATCCTGTAGATCAGCTCATAGTTTCTTTTTTTTTTTTTCAATTGATTTGGTAAGCCATTCTTTATTTTTTAACATTTTTTTTTTTAACATGACTACCAATATCTTCTAGCCGATGGTGTTTGAGACACTGTGGATGTACTCATTGAGGAGTGCAGAATACATCCCATCTTCTTGTAAGATCGCAAGAGAGACATCCCTGGATAAGAAGTAAGAATAAGAAGTATTGTAATAAAAGTGTGAAAGATAGACAACGAAATTCCCAGCTCTCAGCTAAAGCAAGGAGCAAGGTCTCATTTGGGTCAGTGTGGGCTCACCAAGAGCAAACCAAAAGACTTCACGGCAGAAAAAGTTATTTAGGGTTTTACTCTCTGGTAGAAGGTTAAATACTCATCGTGCTGGCTGAGAGCTTCTCCGCAGAGCAGTGGGCAGACCCTGCATCTCTTGCGCCCGGCGGTCGTTACATTGGCTCATCCCTGCACAAACTATTCAGTCGCATGGCAAAAACAAGCCGAGACAACCGCGTGCCTCAAAGATCACTCGGCACCAAGGAACCAGCAGCAAAGAGGGGAATGCTTAGAAATTCACAGTAGGCTTTCATGTTTTATTTTTACTGAGAAGCGAGGAATCGTTGCTGCAGAGGAGATCAGTGATGGAGCCCGCGCCACGCCGGTGGGCAGCACCCCCCTCTTCAAAGGAAAGTGAAGCCCCTTGTAAGACCCCATCCCGCTCATTTGGTGAGGCACCGAGGGCCAGGCTCTTTCCCCATGCCTCTGGCCACCGTCTCACGGGCTGCAGCGCGGGGTTTGATTACCCTTAGCATTATCTGAGCTTGTGGGGCTACGTCTTCTAATAACAGTCACAAAATTATCCGGTCCGCTCTGAAAGCCAGCCACAGCGTTTGTTTCAATGACCCCCTGCGGTAGCGAATTCAACGGATTGACTATGTATTGTATGAAGAAGGATTTCCTTTTGTTTGTTCACAAAGCATTGCCCTTTAATTTAATCATATGTCCCTCTGCTCTTGTACAGTTAGCTCTACTCTACCCATTCTCCCCCCGTTTATTTATATTTTTTTAATACAATCTGGACATCTCCGACCCATTCCAGTGCTGGCCATAATTATTTCTCTTAATTCAGTTATTAAAAAATATCTGCTTGTGGCAGGGGCATTGCGGATCTTTAGTAAAATTGATACAAATATTTTATTAGGATAATTAACAACGTTCAGCACACGCTTGTTTGGGAGAGCATTGGAGAAACTGAAAGGGTCTGAAATTTGAAACAGATGCAAGATGTATTCATAAATAAAACCAGACCGAGTCAAACTGCGGCCTGCATAATAAGACATCGCTCCCTCTGTTTGCTATATATTTGCAGACATGTTGTTAGCTGCATTTATTTCAAAAGTTAGGTGCTTATTTGGAAGCTTTCACTTCTGCAAGCCGGTGATACTTTCTGTAAAATAAGAACCATAAATCATAGTGTGCTGGTTTGAACGGCGCGTACCTCCAGATAGCTAGCACTTGTCATTAGATTGTCTAAACCGGAGGATTAGCCAAAATACAGATGGAGAGGAAACACACACTGTTTACGTTGGGTATTTTGGACGAGAGCCCAAAGAAATTACAATCGAGATGGATATAACATTTCTGAAGAGTTATGTAGCAAAAAGTGCAAGAAAATACTCTGACAGAAAAAATAAATAAAGCTGACAGAGGTTTAATTCTGTAGATCCTGTGCTGTGGATAAAAATTAGAAACATTAAGCCGTTAAATCATTTCAGCGGCACTTTAAACAATAGGAGCAGGCCCACGTGTTACTGTACGAGTTTTGAACAGTCTCTTCTGTAGACTAGATAAATATTCAGCATTGTAACTCTAACACTTCTCACACTTCCCGTACACTGCGTGACCTATTTCCCAGGCCTTTTTCATGTGGGACAGGTTTTAAATAAAATAGAAATTCCTCTTCCTTCTTACAGATTGGAGTTGATTAAATATTCCACTGATAAAGGGTAAGCAAATGTCAGATTCAATATAATAAAAAGAGAAATGAGAGTTCATACAAGCAGCAAAGCAAACAATCCATTTTCATACTTTATTAGAAACATTTATTGCCATAATGACTGCATTATACTAAGCAAGCAGGTGGAAAGGTACTCTGTGCGAGATATTCTCAAATATCTTTATTTTGAGGATTTTATATCTCCAATATTTAGACAGATGTTTTATTCCCTATAATATAGTCAGAGTATGAAATGCTGTAATTTCAGTTACCACATAAGGATCAAAATTGTACTTGAAGATCATGGCCTGTCATTGTGATTTCAACAATAATAGTAGACCATTAAATGCTCAATTTTTCTGCTCTGACTTTATATTCCCAACGGTGGGTTGCTTTAGATATAGATGGCGGAGCTCGGCGTGCACCAGCAAACGCTCTGCCCAAATTTGCGGAACACATTGCGGGCACGCTTCTCAGTTATTTTGCTCCCGATACGATTTTATAGATATGCAAGTCTGATCCGGGACCTAAATGGAAATGACAAAGATAGCCAGGTTTTTTCCTTCTGTGGGCTCCGCCGCTATCAAACAGCTGGCACTCGTTATCTTAACAAACAGTGGGAACTGTAATTAAGCAGATCTGTGTTCAATAAGACACCAGTGCCACCAGTGCTACCCCTTGTAACAAGAATGGTTGCTTGTTTCAGAGCTTGACTTGCCCTTAATCTACCGAATCAGGAAGCCCAGTCAGCAAATAATTTAACAAAAGATTTCATTATTATCCTTCATTTAATTTAAGAAAGAATTTAACCTATGTTCAGTGCCCAGGGCCCAGGCTTGCATTCCTAAACTTCCCATTGAAGTCAGTGGGAGCGTAAGTAACGCAGGACTCCCTTCACTCGTAGGATTTTTCCATTTTTACTCTTTTATGGCCAATGCATTTTATTTTTAAGGATTCTTCTACTTTGCCACAAATTTTGAAATACGTGTCAGTAGGAGTTTAGGCTGAGAAAAAGAAAGAAAAGGAAAAGCCTGACATATTAACCAAGAAAATTTACTACTGAATGTCTTCTTTTTATTAACAAAGATCATTAAGACATCAGTTTTTCTTTTACTGGCAGCATTCCACAGCCAAAGTATCCACAATGTCTAGGACAATTTCATTTTGTAATCTGGAGGATACAGTATATTAATTTTCAGGATTTATCACAAGAAAAGTGAAGTCATACTAAGTACAGTAGGTGTAACTAACTTTCATGTCAGAAGAAGCTGTAAAGAGTACCAGAAGCTCTGCTGGGCTAATAATAAGCTAAAAGGATATAAACTTGATTAGTCTCACTTAAGAAGCCAGAAGATAAAGTAAGCTTGAAAAGGCCTTTGCTCTTCCTTCAACTTCAGTGGGTTGAAGAGAATGACGAAGCTTAGCACCATGAGATACTCACTATAATGCCGGTGCAGTTATTAGCTATATGCTAATTTATACCGTACTGCGCCCATCCGCAGCCACACCAGAGGAATTTCTAATTCTGTCCAAAGCACTGAAATCTTTGCAGCATCTCAGTGCTGTCATACCATGTCACATTCCCTTAAGTGCACCTCGCAGGATGATATAAAGCCTCCTTATTAAAAATTTCCAGCTACTAGAGGAAAATTGTTCCCCAAATGAAGGATCAAGAATGTCCTTTCCCTGCACTTGAAGGCCATGGACACTCTGGTGCGATGCTCCCCGCTCTGAGGACCAGCACTTGCAGCTCCTCAATGCTCTCTGCCATTGCAGGGCCTCACAAAAATTAACTCTATTCTAGCCAGAACCAGGATAGACATCTAAAATGAGACCTGGGGATGAGCAAATTCCCTGGGTTCACCAGTGCCGTGATGTCCTTGAACTTACTCCACCGCCCGCCCGCTTCAGTAAAATCAGCTTTAGTACAGACTAAAGTGCATGGGCCAAAAATGCAGCAAGTTAGGTCCGGCTACCAGGAACATCTCAGAAGGGTAAAGCAAGAATGGGATCGCAAGTTTGTTGTAACTACACTTTTCTAGTGGGGAAATTCATCAAAATTCACATAACCAGCAATGAGATTTTAGTAAACTGTAATCACATGCCCATCTTGGGTTTACCTCTTACTCTCCTGGAACATGGTGAGTGTTTTCCAAAAGTCTTTAAACTCAAGATATGAAATTAATTCTGGACATATTTGAGCACGTGGCTCCAACAATTGCTTGTATTTCCACACCTGTACACACACATGCTTTTTTTAACCCTTGAGAATAAAACTCGTTGAGGAAGAATACACAGTGTTTTTTATTAACTCACTGTGTTTTCACTATCCTCACTTAACCTGTGCTCTGCAAACACCTACTGCTTCTTCAAGTTGGCGATGGCTGCCAGTTAGCCAGCTCCTTTCTCATCATTCTCCCAGAAATCACCAGTCTCACTTACCCTCAGGTAAATCAGCAGTAACTTGACTGAAAAATGACTTCTGGTCATTCAAGAAGAAAATCAGTCCTGCTTTCCATCCGAGCCCAGGCAAGAGGACGTAGACTGCGGTTTGGACTCAAGGAGAAATAAGATGGACAACAGCCTTCCATCCCTGGGCGTTTCCCCAAGTAAGCACGCCGTGGTGGGAGCGCTATCCTAATGAAGGAAAACAGTGTATTATCAAATGTAAATTGTAGTTAATGGTGCATAGGGTTCTGCGTGCTGATATTGATCATTATGGATTGAGACAAGTTTTGGGATGGAATATAATTTGTGTACGGGATGACATCTGTAAATCTGGATGCTCCATCAGATGCTACGTCAGTGCGGCACTGCAAGTGCCATCGGGGTGTGTGGAAGAGGCACCGGCAGGGAGGAAGGAAATGGGAATCAGTGCAGGAAACGCTCCCAAAAGGGATGAGCAGAGGAGAGAGGAAGGAGAAGGGAATGAGACTGAGGATGGGAGGGGAGAGAGCAACAAATATGAGAGGTGAATGGGGCAAACGGACCAAAGCGTGCAGAGGCGGGCCAAGACCCACATCAGAGTGAGCTGCAGTCCGTATGTAATAGATGTTGTTTTCCTTAAAAAGTCAAAAATATCTGAAGCCAGCAAAACAGTGACATTAAGGCAGGTCGCACCCCAGAGACCCCCAGGGCTTGGGGTGTCGAGGGAAGGCAGAGGGGATGGCACGTGCCCGCAAGAACTGAGCAGGCAAGTTAATAAATTTAGAAGGCCAAAAAACCTCAGTGCTGTTCAAAGTTATAGGCACAGGTTCAACACAGAAGATATTTTCTTACCCCGCCTTACTAGAGCCTTCATTATCATATCGTATCCAATTATTATATTTTTGCTAGAAAGAGATAAAGCTGCTGGTGTGAATAAAGGTGTGATTTGTAGACCAAGTCAGAGATCTAGGGTTTGGGGGATATTTGGGTTTATTCCCTGGTTTTGGCCAGAATGTAGAAATTGTCTTTGTATAATTAACTCCTCACTGCACAAACCACAAAACATGAAAAAATAGTGAGAATGGTAGATCTTGGCAATTACCAGATCAAGTGAGTTTCAATAAAACCATATTGACTACATAAAACCACAGAGTCCAAAGGTTTAGGCATTTCTCTATGCAAATAAAACTGCTAAAACGGTTGTAAAAGCTTTTCTCTAGGTATTAATTTTAACGCAGCCATCAACAACTTATTTTTTACTTATTTATTGTATAACCCAAAGATTTTTACCACAGATCCCTGAGAACCTGCATGCAGAGCAGCCAGGAGGTGCCGCAGCTCCCCGGATCCCGGGAACCTTGCACGACTTGCCTGCAAAATTTCCGTCAACAGAAGGTCAGAGAGTGATTTGCGCTCCCAGCCCGACTCACAAGCAGCTGTAACTCTGGCTCCAGCCTGTCTCTGCGACGAGAGGGACCAGCACGTGACATCCAACCACCGGGACCCTGAGAAGGATGTGGCCTGATCCAGGCTTCAAGTCACCCAATTCAGGAAGGATGAGGACAAGGGCTGTGGCTCCTACTCGTAGTTTACAAGGGAAGGATGAGGTTGCAGCACTTGCTCCAAGGTGTGGGTGGTGCATGTGATGGAAAAGCTATGCCCGCTTTAGCAAGGAACCTCCTAGGAAAGCACAAAGCCCTACCAGCTCGGGTTTCAGGAGGCCAGACGAGCAAAGGTTTAATAGTTGTAATCATCTGGAGTTTTCGCAAAGCGGTGGTGTGTGTACTTTCACACAGCCATCAGCCCTCTCACCACCCAGCTCAGGGCACCTTTGAAATTCAAACGTGCTTCGGCTGGACGGACGCTGGAGGAAGGAAGGCTCAGTCAACACCACAGTGCACGTGGCTTGTAAAGCTTTTTTTTTTTTTCTTTTTGTGGTTGGCTTAGTCCTAATTTGTCAGGAAAACAAAGTAGGTCAGGTAGGGGGAAGAGTAAGGTCCCACTCTGAGAGCTGGAAAAGCTCAACTTTGAAAAAGTATAATATGGGATGCTCCCAGGTTTGTCTGGATCCCCCAAAAACACCATTTGGGAATGTCGTGTTGCACGCCCTACAGACAGGACCTGAGCCCAGGTGACACTCAATGGGAAAAAAAACCCTTTCCAAAGGGAAACCGAGTCATGATCCTGCCTTTGGTGATCAAGTCCCCAACCTGTCCCCAACTTATCGTAATGATTTAAGCACCAAAACTCAGCCATGTAATTAGCAGAAGAAACTGAGGGTTTCTACTGTAGGGCTGTGATTAAATTAGCCATTTATGGATTTCTGAAAGAAAGGAGACTAAAATGTTTTATAGTGTAGTTAAAAGAACCAGCGAATGATTCCCTCATGTTGAACATTTCCTAATGTCAGAAGCAGGGTGGATGACACAGAAATCATAAATCCAATCGAGAAGTGTTAAAAATCACTTTAGTCTGCCAACTTACTAGAAATTCAATAAAATGGTATGGGAAAATTTATTTGTGTATGTGCAATAGATATGTGTGAAATTAAACCAGCGGAGGTGTCCGTGTGCAACACATGCATGAAGGGGTGAGGTTCTGCATCACCCACGTATCAAACTGGGTAGAAAAGGGATTTAGGGAAGCAATCCCAGCTGGCTGGCTTTGGGAGGTGAGAGGGGATGGAGCGGGGTGGCGAGATGGGGTGGTTCCTTCAGGGCTGTTTCTGCTCTCTGGCTGGTGGCCCCATGGCACTCACACGCTGGGATGGCCCCGGTGCTCTCAGTCAGGTTGCTATTTATTTTTGCATGTTTCTTTTTCACTTCACTCGTCCTGTTTAACGTATATTAACTCACGTTTTGCCTGTATGGAGTGGGACTTTTGAGAGGCATGAAATGACAAAAGAGGGCTTTGTTTTCCAGCCAGATTCCCTCCGCATACGCTCCTCTGGTGTCTGCCTTGGCTTCCAGCTCCATCATCACATCCAACAGAGCCTGGGGCAAAGCTGGAGAAAAACACCCAGTGCATTCAATTTACAAACAGAAATAAACACCTTTTTGGCAGGTTCTACATAATCACTAAACAAAACCAAGGGAGAAAAAAACCCACCCTCACATAGCATTTTTTATGTAGTTTGTGTGCGGCGGTGACCCTTTATTTTCTTGAGGAAATAACACTATTATGGAAAGATGTCTAGCACTGGGATCTCGAACCGCGTCGCAATCTCTTTTCTTGTTTCCTAAGGAGCCAGAGGCTTGGCTGCCGTGTCGCACCTCGGCAGATTGCCTGGCTGTGCCCGCACGGGGCCGGCACGGCTGCTCTCTCCCCCGGCGATGCCGGGACCGTGCCCCCAGCCCAAAGCCATTTCGCGGTGCTGGCTGCTGAAGGCTCCGGCCACCGAGACACGCAACTTCGCCGAGCAGCGGCGGAGCGGGCGAAAATGAATCAGATATGAAAATGTCTGAAGCAATAAATTAACACACAGCAGGGGGGTGATAGCTTAATCTTTTCTAGTCCAAACAGTACCTGACACCCATTACTGCTATAGGAGGTGGGACACCGTAGCGGTACTGGAGCGAAAATGATCATTCCCAACTGATTTGAGGCACTGCAATAGGTATGTAATGCAGGTCTGGGAGGGAACCTGCGCGGGGCTTTATAGTGTTTGTGCGCTGAATCCAGGTTAGCCTGGCAGTGTGTTTCCCTGGGCTTCCTTGTTTTGATTAACCTAGAAAGTGGGTGTGTTAAGCTTAACCACAACTTTATTATTTTAAGTCTTTGTTGAGCGTCTTATAATAACTGCTCATTATTCATGTAAAGGCTAACAATACACAGCTAACACTCACAGAACATAAAACATTACTGTCTTGACTGGATCTATTTATTTGTAGAATGATTAAACAGCTAAGATAAAATCAGCATTAGTGATCAGTTTCTAACAGTAAGCATCTTTACAGTAATTTCATATT
The DNA here is from genome assembly GCA_009806455.1 of Tetrax tetrax. NCBI lineage: Eukaryota > Metazoa > Chordata > Aves > Otidiformes > Otididae > Tetrax > Tetrax tetrax. Next base: position 62,651 of record WHYT01013217.1, read on the forward strand.
TACTGTGAGGAACCATAATACCTGTTTGAAACTGGTATTCTGAACATTTCAAAATACATTTTTTAATATAACTGACCTACCCTTCTGCAATACTTTCTTCCAGGAAAATAACATCAGCCTGTGTTTTATCATTGATGGCAAATAAACAAAAATGTTGTTGCCAAGAACTTTATTGCAAAATTAAGTGTCCTGGGAAACATATTTAACTTGCTGCTTTCCCTAATACTACGCCAAGCTCTCCTTTCAGGTACACCCATGTAAGCCGACACTGAGTTGAGGTTTTACTAGAAGGCTGGGTTTTTTTACTTTCTGTTGCATAGACATTGAAACTAAAGAAACCTATGAGCTCATGGACAAATTGAGACAGCACTTAGATACTTCTTTCTCCTTTCTTGCTCTTCTTGGCAGAAATTTCTTATTGAAAAGATAGAATGAAAAGATAGAATGCAGAATTTGAGCATACTTCACGCATCCCACATTTATCTGCTCAGTGCAATGCTAATTTTTCCTTGAAAACAACCAGCCACTTGTCATGCCAAGATCTTCTGATGCCTTCTGAAGGACAATAAATAATTATGATATGAAATACAAAGACCTATAATAAGGGCACATTCACATTCTGTGGGTCAACTAATAGGGTTGATCACCAAATTAATTGCAAGCAGCCACAACTTGCCCAGAATACAGTGATCTGAGGAGAAATGGATTCAGCTCTGGTGCCCATGCTAACACAACATAAACCCATGGCGTGGGCTGAAATATCAGAGTGCAACTTTATTTTTTCCAAGTTATGAAATAACCATAACTATGTGCAACTCTGCCAACCCGTGCACTTATGGCATGGATAGCTCACCAACTGTCACTCTAGAGGCATATCACAGAATCATTCTGGGGGCATTTGGGGGCAAGAAGTGAGGATATGGAAGCTACCAGACCTGCAGATGTCGGCACTGCTTCTAAAGCTCAAAGTCCATTAGCACATGGGCTTCTTGTGGCTGGTTCTTGATGATGCCCGTCTCGTCCACCGCTGAGGTCTGAACTGTGGTTCTGCTCACATCATGCTCCCACAGGAACTGCTTAAAAATTCAGAAAAATGTTAACATTGTCCAAATGGTTTCCATCTCCTAAACACTGTGAAAAAAAAATGAACATTTTGGCCAGCAGCATCTCCACTCACCCAGGAGGGCCGAGGAGGAATGGGCACCGGTGCAGCCCCACTGCCATACGCAGGCAGTCCCCACCCTGCTCTGGCAGGGCACTCCGCTATGAAAGCACAATTCATCTCCCGGTGATGGACACTTTAGAGCAATGCTCCTCTATTGTTTAAAGTTGAAAAAGCATCAAACTCTTTTGAAGAAAACCTACAGATCACCTTGGAAAGTGTCACCACAAATGTCTGTCTCCTGCTGCAGTCCAGGGCCAAAACTTTGTGTCCTCACTGCCTGCATTTGCTCCTTTTTCAAGCCATTTGGAGTTTTGTACATGTGAGAGCACATGGGTGTGTTTGGTCACCCCAAACAGTGTCCCAGATCACTTTTCAATGTCACGTGGCTCACCACTGGCTCCAGGACCACGAGAAAATAAAAGTAAGCTGCAGCATTGAAAAAAAAAAAGGGATGTATGTCCACATTTATACCTAACGAAATCTTAGGCCTAAGAGACTTGATTCTTCACCTCTTTGCAGCGTGTACATAGTGGTTTGCGCTTGTGAAAATCCAGAACAAACTCGACACTGATGCTACCTCTCTGACAAGCTAGTTTTATATACTCAATTACCACTGCATTATCTTTAATCTCTACTCTATGTGAAAACAGTAAGAACCAAATATATTTTACTTACGGTTCCCTCATTCAGAAGAGTTTGCCTTTGTCTTTCTTTGCTCTATTCACTGACAGCAAACTTCATGAATTAACTGGCTCACAGTATAGCTCATGCATGGAAATCCAATATAACCTCTTGGCTATAAGCAGGAACATTTCGCTTATCGTACACTAAAAGAATTTTTACTAGTTAATTAAGATTTGTTTGCTTAATTTTTTTTTTCAGGCAGGTCGGGATGTTGCTGCTCTGTCATTTGGCTGGGAAAATTGTGATGTATACACTGTATAAAAGTGCCAAAATAAGAAATGTTAGGCTGCGGTGTCTGTGGTAGTAAATCTTTTTTTGTAATCCTAACTTCATATTTCCCTCGAATTGCTCCTCTCGAGCTGTGCAGACAGTTGAAGTGTGTGAGCATAGGCACATATGCCTTGCTGCTGCTAACAGCCCAAAGTTAGCGATCGGGAGGCACACGTACGGTGCGGAGCAGGATGCTGGCACTCCTCGGGCTGCAAAATATTACAGCGCACCTTATATAGTGCTTGCTTTCGAAATTTCCTTTGCACTTTGTTTACTATATATTCCAATAGTGTAATATTAAACAAAAACAGTGTGTCCTGTGCCAGAATGATTGATTACTACACCGTGGCAAGGTCACCTCCTAGGAACAGGCTGAGTGCAGTAAGGGCTGTCTGACTCATACAGTTAACACTATATCCGCATTGTATGAATGTCACCAGCAATCCAGTGATTTATTGCTTGGAAGGCTCTGTTCAATTTTTTCTGCCTGACCAAATTGCACATTTTCTAGAAAAAGAAGCAAAAATATTTCAGCACATGGATTACCCCAAGTCCTCATTTCTCCCACTAGGTTCAACGACTCTTTTCAAAGATGCTGATCATCAAAACCTCCTATTTTTCACTTTTTTCCACCCTCTTCTGCCAGATATTTGGCAAAAATGATTATTACACTAATGAAAAGGTGCAGCAGAAGATTAAGGGTTTTTTAATCAGATTTTTGTAACATCTGTGGGCCAGGAATAAGGGCAGCTGTATGTTCTGTTTCTTAATTTTAGTAAGATTTACTCTGGGTATAAAATGTTAGCCCCAGGCAAAATTTAACTGGCTTAAAAGAAAAGAAATGATAGTCTTACAGAAACTACCCAACTCAAACTGTTTGAAAACAGTGGCTGAGATTAATCCCTTTTGCTCTAAGAAATTCCTACTTTCTGACAAAGAAGATATAATTATAGATTGAGAAAAATGACTTTCAAAATTAACATTCCACCAGACCCCGACATAATAGATACATTCATTCCTGGTGTATCTGCATGGAAATCAAAGGAGATACATCATGTTTGAATCCTGGCTTTTATTTTTAGAACATAGAGCACATTTGCGGTGCTGGCTCGCTCGCACCCCGGGCACAGAGGGAGGGACATAACTCAGCCCCGCACCCAGCTGGGAAATCAGATTGGGGGTCCAGCCACCTGGGCTCGATTCTGGGCTCTGCAGACCTGGGGACAAGATTTGGCAAGGCATTCGGGTGCTCAGAAATCCAGGAAGATGAGGCAGAGGTGGGTGTTGTGGCATTTTCAAAAATCACTGTTTTCTGTAGGCATCTGCCTCTTAAGGTGTCTTTTCCATACCTTTAAAATCTGCTTTTTGTTTCTCTTTCCATCCCATGCCACCCTTGTATCATGAGGCCTTGGTCCTCAGAGGAAAAGATAAAAAAAATCCATGAAAAATATGGGGTTAAAACAACCCTTTGTCTCAAAGAACGGTAGAAAATAGCTAGATAATGTATCTTAACAAATGCTACATAATGCATCAATTAACGCTGCATCTAGTGAACTGTATCTGACGCAAGAGCTGAGATATATCAGGTCTCTTGAACCCCTTACAATTACTCTGTTTCTTCTATTATGACAATAAGCGTAGCTGTGCAATGAAACTCCCATTACCTACCTGCCCTTCAAAGCGCTCTCTGAACATCAGCTCAGAGACCACAATTTAGGAAGCAACGACTGGAACCATCTTGAGACATTAAAAAGTGTCTTCCAGCTCTTTTAGTATGGTTTTTATGCCAGGACCAACATTTCCCCTAGCAGTCTTCTGTTCTTGTTTATACCTGTGGACTAATTAAATATTTTAATTTTAAATGGGAAAGAAAATTAATTTGGGGTGAAAGAGAGCAAGTATCTAAGCACAGATGAGTATGTCATACCTTTGGTCCATTAAGTCCAAAAATGTTCCAGCTCAACAAGGACGAATTAATTGATTCAGCTCACTCCAACAAAACAAATAGAAGAAAGCACAACGAAACAAAGCAAAAGTCAGTTGCACGAGCTCAACAAACCCAAAATGCCCACAGCAGAGAGTGGATGGTGGAGCCTCCCACCCCAGAAGGTGCTGCCATGGTGTCACCAGGAGCTAATTCTGCAGCAGCTCCGTTACCACCTGCACGTGACTTTGGTCATACTTCATCTTCTAATTGATATCTGCCATTGCCTCATAAGTAACAATGACTAATGGTAATATCTAGAAAGACAAATAAAAGCTAATGCAAAACCATACTGTGGTGCGGTTCCCTTTGGAAAGCTATCAGACCATTAAGAAGCAATTCGAAGTGAAGATTGATGTGCCCTGGGGGTTGCTCCCAGGGATGCGGTGCATCTCTGAACCCCCGGGGCCCTGGGGACTTCTCACTCGCTGTGCTGCTCCGGAGGAGGAGGGCACGCTCTCCAACCCTCTCCAGCCATGCCGCTTGTTGCCACACCAGAGCACAGCCAGGCCATGGCACCTCGTTTGCTCTGACGAAGGCAAACACACCCCAAGATATCCAACTGCACTGAGACGCGTCCACCATCATGCCCAGGGAAGTCAACATGCCGCGGTGATGGCACCTTGCTTTCTCTGGTGTGGATTTTTAAAATTTTTTATCGACTATGCTTCAGTGTGACTTCTTGGATGCAAAATATCAAGGAATTAAATCCCTAAGCTCCATAGACAGGTAACAACAATAAACACGGCCTCTTTTCAACAAGTAGCATCTCGTACACACAAAACCAGACTCGGTTTATAACAACGTAATGGCTTGATTAAACATGCTGATTTTTCATGAGAGTTGTCTACACCGTTTTCGAAAAGTTATGCTCTTTTAATTACAAAGTTTATGTCACCCAGTGCAATTTTAATGTAATGAAACATTAAACTGGACCTTGTGCTTGATATAAGATAAAATTATTCATTGAATATTAGACCACTAGGCCACCTACTGTTCTTTTACAAATGGTTGAACTATCACGGGGTTACAGAACTTAACATGTAAATTGCAGCAGAAGTTATAATTTCAGTTGCAAATCCCAAAAGACTGTCATTTAAGTCAAATATATGAGTGAAATTTTGCCTCTGTGCTGGAATAATGCAGGGAAAATGACCAAAATCTGAACATATCTAAAGTAATTATTAACCCAATAATAATGCACTTTTAGTTATTTAATCAAGAGCCTTAAAAATTATTAATAGCAAGTTCTTCTTATAAAAATGGAGTTTTAAACACTGGCATTTAATTTTAGGGATAACAATACTTGATCTAGCCCATTAGTGAGATCTTTTGTAAAGCCGAGCAGCCTGCGTGTTTCAGAGCAATTCCTGCTCGTCTTTGAGATCATTACTCTCACACAAGTGCGAACAGCTTTATAAAATAATCTTTCTTAAAGTGAATTTAATATTTAACTGCACACTGAAAATCTTGAGTAAGTTCAGCCAGATTAAAAAAAATCAGGGACTGAAATCCCCGCATAGAGCAGATTTGCATGGATCCTGCTCAGAAGCCCGTTAAAATCCACCGGATCGTTTTCCCTTCATCCCCAAAGCCTTCGGATCGCGTGTATAAATAGGAGAGGGCAGTTGCAGGAAAATTATTCGCAGCGCCTGAGCTTGCCTCCCAGCCGCTGCCGAAGAGGAATCTGAGCAGTGACTGTGCATCACCCTGAATCTGTAATAATAGCACCTTTCCTGTCACTCTTTGTCCCTTCATTTTCAAATGCGATTGGGTCAGGAGCAGGCAATTTACATTTTTATATAATCTTTGCTCAGGTGATTCAGCCCCTCTGACGTTTTAGCATTTTGTGTGCAGCTCCGGGTTTCACCTACCCTCCTCGTGTATTTCCATACGATGGGGGTCTGCCATCCTCGCAGCTGATACAGATCTATTTAGCTTCTCCCCCTCGCCATACCTGCAGCCTGTAGCAGGTTGTCAGGGAATGAATTTTCATTTTCTCCCCCGTGAGTCCATCACGTGGCTGTCACCAGAATTTGTTCTGTCTGAACTCCTCCATCCCCCTGATTTATGGCTGGTTGATGAGAGGTTGGAGGGCTCTCAGTGTAGCAATAATCTGCACCCTCGTCCGGCACCCATCTAAAGTTAGGATTTCTGATGTAAATATTTAGTCCCTGTGGTAGGGCAATCGTTTACAAAATTATTAAGTAACTTTTTGTTGGACTGAACACCTTTGGGATATTTTTCTAGGTCAATATTCATCAGTAGACCCCAAATGTAAAGGTTAAGTGCACATTTCCTCTGCCAAATAAGAATGAATTTCAAACCTGATTGATTCTGGTCATGGAAACCGTAAATACTTTCTCCAAATGGTAGATAGGTTACTAAGTCCACTCATTTCCACATCTGATATCGATAATACTCTGCTTCCCCCTTATCAGCCCCTCTCATATTTCACCGGGGCGAGCGGCGTGTGGGGAGCTGGCCGCGCCTGTCGGGGCTGGCTGATGGCCCCTGCCTTCCCCCGCGCCATTCTTCAGTGGTCCTTGAATCTTTCACCCCTGTCACTCCTCTTTCATCATTATCTGAGGCGATCGGTCAGCCCTGTGCCACCACCTGTCTCTTCGATCCGATGCCAACAGTGCTCCGGAAAACTGTCACTCCCGAGCTCCTTCCATTTATAGTGAGTCTCATTAACACCTCTCTTCCCTCTGGCCATGTGCCACTACAATTTAAGATGACTGTTGTTACTAAACACGCACAAAAAAAAAATATGTTAAAATAGCGTTAAGAGCCTGATTTAAATCTATTAAAGCCCGACTATTTGGAGTTAAAATCTCCCTCTGTGTCTGCGCATGGTTAGGGGGGCGCATATATTTTATATTAATGTATTTTTACCTGTATAAATAGATATATGCATGTATTCCCCCTCCCGCAGTTTCCCCTCCGCCGCTGCGTTGCACCTCGTCTGGGAACAAACGCCGCTGCCGGCCCCCAGACACAAAGCCCGAGTAAAGAGGATTTATGCCGGGGACATAAAGGCAGCGGAGGGAAGGGAGAGGAGAGGCGGCGGCGGCGGCATTCGGGTGTTACTGGGGAGCGCTGGGTCCGGGCCGCGCTGCCCTGATCCCGCCAAGCAGCTGAGCATGTATTTGTATTTGAGTGTGTGGGCAATCCTGCCCGAGAGAACAACTCACGCAGATTAACCCCAGGCGTGATGCTGCCTTCGTTTCTTTTCACCTTGATTTTTCCGTCCACGAGCAAATGGGGATCATAATACCTAGACAGTAACTTCGGTCCCAGAGCGCATCCCAGGAAGGAGATTGGGAATGTATCCAAGTTACCTTTAGGAAAAAAAAACCAAAACATTTTTAAGCTTTCAGGCACCCAAAGTTGTTTTAATGATTGAAATGACATAACAGTAGCAGGAGTGTGCACAACCTCTGAGCTGGGTGGGCACGTGGTAAACGTTCTGTCGCTCCATTTATACCATTTCAATCCCTTTCATGGGCTACAAGAGCTATTAAAGACCACTCAGATGGTTTTTTAACTGTTTTTCTTGCACTACCTTCACCCTTAAAATGAGCCAGGATTTTCTTCTCAACTCTCCTAAACCAGTTTAGAAGGCACAAATGAGAAAAGGCTAGGAACAATAATGAAGAGTGAAACCAAAGGGTTTCTCTCCTTTTGGAGGCAGTTCTTATTGGAAATACAGCCTAAAATTCTGTATGATTTTTAGGAAAACTCTATACAATCAAGTGACAGGAAGGATTTTATCTTTTATAAAGTCGCAGCATACTAGGAAGCACAAACATATACAGCAGCTTGCCAAATTAAAAATAAAATGTAGCACTTTTTATTGGTTTGGATTCAACCCAAAACCTCAGGTTTGACCACCCCAAACTCTAACAAAGTAAAAGAATCTGAATTTAGATCTAAAGCCGAATTTTGCTACTGGTTCTTGTTTTAATACTGAGCAATATTTTGATAACGAGCCCACTCTTGGACGCTCAAGCTTCAACTGGGCTGAAAACACGAAGGCTCGGCTCCAGTTGCCTGTACGGAGCTCCCTGTAGATTAAGGGCTCACTGGGAGAAAGGCAAGAAGCACCAAAAGGAGAAAACAAGGAGAAAACAGATTTTTTGTTGGGTTTTTTTTTTTTACTTTGCAATTTAGAAACAATATAATTTTTAAAAAAAAAAAAAAATATCTAGAAAACATTTACATACAGATTGAGATCTCAACTGCCAAGTCTGAGCATGGAGTGAATTGGTTTTGCCAAGTTACACATCATGGAAAATAAACCTTTGCAACAGAAGCATTCCTACAAGCCATTGCATGAGTGGGGCTGCTGTAGCCCTCATCTTCCAGGCAGGTCCTGCTACATCCCCAATCTTCGGATGTTCTTTTCCTGTACGTGGTGTTTAATGAGAGAAGGTTAGATCTAGTAGCGCTGGGCTCCATCTCTATGCTCAGATTAAACTACTTGAATAAAGCGTTTCCACTTGCTATTTACTGTCAAAATGCTTTCTCAAGTGCAGAGTTCGGGACCACCTGTGCCCACAAACTCAGCAGAGCGAAACATGCATACGATGGAAGAAAAGGAGAGATGGCTCAAGCCACAGCTCTCAAAGTAGCACTCAAGCAATTCACATAAATTTCATCAACAGACAGACACGCTCTGTCATACCTCCATGTGTCTCTCTGAAAACTATGAAACTGCCACCTCTGATACCAGTTTTAGTGTCATGTACCTAACAAAGCCTTTTGAAAATAGATTGTGAAGTGTGTTGCATCACTCAAAATAATCTGATTGAGAAATTTAAAATGTGGACATCCAAAGACAAGATTCATTTGATCACTTACCTAAGTCTAAAGGTTATAAGTATAAGTAAAAATACTTTAATGCTTTCATGTTAAACATGCCTTGGCTCTGTACAAGCTGCAGCATCCCTTCTCCCGGTTGTGAAATGACATCTTCAAAACATATTGGTGCTATAGGTGATGTCAACATGGACACTCAGAAGAGCAGCGTGGTCAGATGGCACCTTCCCTTCTACTTCCAAGGGTATCACTCCCCATAGGCACACTCCTACACTGTATTGTATCACATGGAAGCACAAAACCAACTCCGAGACAAAACGGAAGCTCAGCATCCCAGAGCAAGGCACAGCCTTGCAGACCCCACAGCACGGCGTCAGTGGCGTCTGCACACAGAGCCCTCTCCGCACCGAATGTTTAGTGGCATCTTTCTGTCACATTGATGTCAGGAATCGTATTTCTGGTCCTGAAGTTTGCTTTCAACGCTATTGATCATGCAATCTTGTTCTATGACCTGGAACATGTCTGTCAACAGTGTTTCTTAGTCTCACAATGTCCAAAGTCACAAAGGAAAGTCACTGTCATGAGCTCGGGGGGAAGTCATGCTTTATGGCTACTCCAGTGCATTAAAGTGCATTAGATGTGTCCCTTTGCCAATCATCACTTATTTACTTTTGTGGTGTTAAATAATCTAAATGTAGTGACTACGGATTGATTGTCAGGCTCACGATACCGAGTTATGGTTTCCTTAGGGCAACAAGGGTGCTGCACCATCAGCTGGCAAGCCCAGGCCTGGAATGTTTCCAGGGATAGAGCATCCACCACTTCTCCAGGCAACCTGGGCCAGTGTTACACTATTTGTAAAAAGGCATAAAAAAATGCTTTGTGTTACTCATCAACATTCATTCCATGTCTAATTATGAACAGCATCAATTTTGCTATTTATTATTCTTTTCCTTCCATCCTGCATGCTTCATATTCCACATTAAAAGTAACCTCTGTTGTGAAGCTGACGCCAAAAGAAGAGTCTGTGATGATTAAAAAGCTATTGTCCTGTTAGTGCTGCTTATTGTTACTGTTTTGCTTCCACCATCCAGGTTCTGTCTGTTTGCCCAACGTGCAGGTTTGCATGGGTTCTACCTTCACTGTCAGCACTCCCACCACATAACGCAGCGAGATCCTCACTCCCACTAAGTACAAATAACAACCAAAGGCAAGCCAACATGCACATACTTTCCTCATGTTTCCTTTTTTTTTTTTTTTCAGATACTTAGAAAGTTTTTAAATCTAAAATTGCAAGCACAAATAATTCTTCAGCAAGGAAGGAGCAGCAACAGTATTTGAAGATGGTAATCTTAATTATGCATTTCTGTGGCACAGAGTTAGTTTTTTAAGCAAGTTTTCAAGTGGCTTCTAGTTACATATCTGGCATTTTAGCCGTATCTCAACCCAGAATGAGTTTGAAATAATGGCCTTGCATATACCAATCCAAAACTTCACCTAAAGTCTGTCCTTATACAGACTGTTGTCATAGTTTAGCCCCGATCGGGACCAGACCACACAATCTCTCCCTCACTCCCCCCACCCTCCAGTGGGACAGGAGGGAGAACTGGTAAACAAAAGGCAGCAAAAAATACATGGGTTGACACGAAACAAAAAATGAATTTAAGAGAGATAACAGAAGAAAACAAATACAGTCCAATGACTTACAACAAATCCCCACACCCAGTTTCTTCCCACACAGCAGGAGGCTCCCCCTCAGCACCCTCCTCACTGATATACTGAGCGTGATGGCCCATGGGATGGAACAGCCCTCGGGCTAATTTGGGTAAACTTACCCCAGCTGTTGGCTAATTGGTAACCTATCCCAGCTGGGTGCCCTAGCCATAGAGGCCACCAGCTCCAGTTCTCCTCCCAGCTCAGGGGAATATTAACTCTATCCTAGCCAGAACCAGGACATTATCCCCTCCTTATTCCATACCATCTACAGCATGTCCAGATCCTACATTTTCCAATTAATCATAGAATCATAGAATGGTTAGAGTTGGAAGGGACCTTCAAAGGTCATCTAGTCCAACCCCCCTGCAAGAAGCAGGGACCTCCCTGACTAGATCAGGTTGCTCAGAGCCTCATCCAGCCTGGCCTTGAATGTTTCCAGGGATGGGGCATCCACCACCTCTCTGGGCAACCTGTTCCAGTGCTCTACAACTCTTATTGTAAAAAATTTTTTTCTAATATCTAATCTAAACCTACCTCTATCATCAACTTTTTCTTTCTTTGATCTACCTATATACATACACACAGATGTAATTCCCTTAGTCTATGGCCCATCCCTCCAAAATGTCTGCTGAGTTTATCCAGTCCATACCAGGACATCTGTGAATAGTATTTCTGAAAGAAAACAAAATCCTCATTCGTAGTCTCTGGCTAAACCATCAGCAGCTGGTGATCGCATACGAAAAGTAAGCTCTTCCTAAATACAAATGAACATGAAGAGGATGACATGAGAAGCAGACTCCACCACTACCTTGAGCATTCAAGCTTCTTTGTGTTTTGAGACTAAACAAGGCCTAGGTGGTAGCACCTCCCTGTCTCTACAGCCTCGTCACAGGTTTTAAATAAAAACAAAAGAAAAAGATTATGCTAGGCTCAAAATTATCTGCTATCACAGGTCAACGGGTTTCATGTCTGTTGGCATGCCAGATTGGCACAGTCCCTCACTTTTAGCTATAGGGCTTGCTACCACACAGTGGGAATAATGAATTGCAATTAATATCTTTCATTAAATGGGCTATCAAGACATTTTTTTCCATTATTTCAGAGGAGGAAACTTTTTATTTGATGCTTAGTGTAATAAAGTTTTAGGTCCAACTGTACTACAAGTAAGTATCAGCAATAGCAGTAAATAATAATAATATTCTCCACACAGCAGCAAGATCTTACTTGCCTTGACAAAAAAAATGCTTATGCCGACCATAGCTCACCTATGGACCACGAATTTATTGGGAATTGGGCATGTGAGAGTTTTGCAGCCCCTGCTACATGCGGACGCACAAGCCCTGTTCACCACACCAAAGGTCTAAAAAAGATTCAGAAGGTTTTCCTTTTTCTTTTATATTCTCTTTAAATCAGGGTGTCAGTAATGAAGGTAGGTCAAAAAAGTGTAACCAGAGCCCGGATTTTTTGCAGTCTGCCACCATCCATCTCAGTCTAGCATGCATGGCATCTCCATCCAACTGTGCCTGTAGACAAGGCTTCCAGGAGGTGTTCGGGGAGCTTTAGGCTTGGGGAAAAAAAAAAAAAAGAGGATGCTACAAACATGTAACTCTAACTGGAAATTTAGAATTCAGGAAAATACTGTGTTAACAGCACCATAACATTATCCAAAGGTGTCCGAGGGTGCCGTGCACACCGGGACATTGGGGGCGAGCAGCCTTTCAGTCTTCATTTGGCCTTTCTTGCGGCTTCCACTAAAGTCTCTGCTCCAAACACATTTGTTCATCCCTGCGTTCGAGGCTCCGACCTGCTGATTTGTTTATTTTTGTTGTTGATTTGCCCATCTGCTAATGTTTGTTTTGTCATTTGTTTACTTCAAGTTAATGTTTCTTTGATTTTATTGTGGAGCACTATGAGGTCCTAAATGATATGGGCACGTATAAAAATAAATGATGGTTATTTATCATTATCATTATTGCACTTGGCCAGGCCTTTAGCTCACTAAGGATACCACTGTCTTCAGGGGCCTCTGAGATTTTTCTTTTAATCTTGGGGAGACTTCTAATTTCTAGGATATATCCCTAATAATGAGCTGCCTAAGAAAACTGTGATCTTAATTTTCCTGAGCTTATGACGAGACGCATTACAGATGACAAGTAGAAAGAACCCAACCCCCTAAATCTGACTTTCCAAAGCAGCGTTGGACTCTTTTTAACACCTTAACTATTAGTATAAAAAACAAAGAAAAGAGCAAATATACACAAAATTTGGGAAAGACTTGTAGCAATACAACCTGTCCCCAGCTAAAGTGGGAAATAACAGCACGGTTTAAAGAGAAGGGAGTACAGTAAGTGAGTAGCTGGAGCAGGAAAATGGAAGAAGGTTAACCAAGTTAATCTTCCCCCATTTCCTCCACTCCTCGCAGAAGGCCTCCAGGCTGAACCGTCATTAGGAACCATATAATTGACTCATCCACAGGATTTCCTTTTTGTGTTCTGAATTATGGCAGATTTTCCACATTCCTTTTTTTTTTTTTTTTAATTTTAAACATTTGAAGCATTAAAACAGCGGGAATCCTTCATCTACAGGTAGAAGATTTGTCCTATTAGCAAGAACACAGAGCCATTTCTAATTCAGGACACCGCTACCACATATTCCCCAGCACCATTAAAATCTGCTGATTAACCAATGGACCAATGGATCTCCGTGTGCTATACAGCTGTCACATCAGATGTTTTCTCTGCTACAATTGGTGTGTAATTTTGCCGGGTTTAAGTGCAGAAGAGGGGAATTTCCTCGTGATGGTACAAATAATTCATCATGGGCTATGGCTCAGGATTGTTATGAGGGAAAGAAATATCTCACAGTTATACTGTAGTTCATCCTACACCTGACAAGAGAGTGTTTGGCACATATAGTGGAAGCTTGATAAAATGTTTTAAAATCAGACACCGAAAAAGAATTGCAAAAGAAATTCTTCTTCAAAATCATTTGGTGCTGAATTATTTCTTTTTACTTGAAAGCCCTGTTAATATACAGAAGGCATAGCAGGTCTGCTATTAAACGTCTGCGAAAAACCAGCGTAATCCCTCATTTTGTAGAAAGAAGCCTTCATTTTTGGTTTGTTTTCCAAGCTGGTTTTAAAAACGGAGAGAAGCGTGTCCGATAGCAAACAGTATAAAACAAATGTTGCTAGCTTCGCTTCATTATGTGGTACATTGTCGTTTTATGCATGTACGCTGTGTGAACAAGAGGGTTAAAAGTTAAACAGTAGCCTAGGGCTAATGCACTTGCAAGCTGAACAGGTACAAAATAGGCTTTTGTTGCTTTCAAACTATTACTGTATGTCTTTAGCAGAAACTAACATAACGGGCATCAGTGTGCAAAAATGTCTTTCCATACGGTTTCAGGTATTATGAAACAGGGCCATTTTGATGGCTGAAATGCCCATACGACCTTTAATCCGAAGTCGTAAATTTGTCAGTGTCTGCAACTGGCAGGATATCATTCCTAACGAGGCTAGTTTTTAGGACTTTGTATATCCAGAGTGCCATCGGAGAGGAAGGCGGAGAGTAGCCTGACGTGAATTCGGGGGTTCAGTGCTGGTAAATCATTAAAGGGAAATAAATGAGAGCGCCTTGTGATGAGAGCGTCACTACAATTTTGCACAAAGTGATGAAGAAACAGCAAAACACAGAGAGCTCAGGTTATTCTATATTTCATAAAATGATAAATAACTACTAGTCATCTTTATGTATAATGAATTACAACCCTGCTACGTTTACCTTGGTAACATTTTACAGAGGTTGTATTTTACTCCCAACTACCAATTATGTCATCATCCTGGCATTTACCTGGACATAATGATACACAGCAAACCCATTCTTGTAACATAACTCATTGCTTAAAAGTGTTTGTAAAGCCATACGGCATCCTATATACTCATAATGACTTGGATATTGCTATTAAATTTTACAGATTAAAGTTTACTAAACCTTAAAGTCTTGCACAGGTTCCAATATTTCTTATTAATCCTACAGGAAAAGATGCTCAGCTATTTAAATGTCAAAAACTGTGTAGCTCTCCTGAAAAATAAAAAGAAACAACCCAAGGCAGGGCCAGGGTACTTATTAAACAAAGAGACACGGCAACATAACTATTCTGCAACGTGGGTACAAAGCTATACGCAAATTTTAATGGTTCAATTGACCCATCACGGGAAGTTCCTTCCACTATCGTGGCTGTTTCTGTGAAAAACAGACTTGGAAGGGCACAGACACTTCCCAGTATCTCCGTGCTGGATTCATTTTTGCAGGACTCAAAACCTCGGTCAGAAATATCCACTGTAACATTATCTTACATTTATTCAATTTAATTTCAGTTTGAGAAGGATAGCATATAGATCTTTTTATAAGCTTGTAAGGTCACCAAATTTAAATTAAAGTGACCCCTTTTAAAGCACATTAATAAAAGTACTATGTGGAGGGAAATTTAATATGAATGGTTAAAATGCATGGAATTCAGATTTTACTGTCAAACAGCTCAATTAAACAAATTGAATTTTTAAGCAACAAAAGGGAATTGAATCAAATTAGAACCAGAGTGGGATCTGAAATGTGGACGTTTATGAGTGATAGTCGCGGGGCCCTCCAGCAGTGAGTTTGCTTTATTTGTTGCCTCAGCAGTTAGAGGGGTTGGCAGGCTGCAACACAAAAGGATGAAAATGTTCACCATCGAAACACAGTTTTTGGCTCCCAATAAATCATCTGTCACTTCATCACAGCCCAGTAGATAATGAGCAATAAAGTTTTCACACTCAGGCAATGAGGAAGCAGACACAAGAAATACAGCTGAAGCCACCGTCTTCCTTTTCGGCAAAGGCAAGGTGCTTTGTATAACAAATGACCTCTGGATTTCTGGAAAAGAATAACTCCAGCCTCAGTAAAATAAACCATTAGAGGCACTAAAAGAAGAAAAATCTAATAACATTATTTAGTTCCTTTAATGAAAGAAATAATCACATTATATCTATGAGCTGCAGCCATCTATAACAGGAAGAGATTCCAGGGTATTACCTCTGAAGTTGTCTCTCTACCGCCAGCAAAGCACATTGCTGAAAATACAATAAAGCCACACAATAATTTGAAGTGTGATTGTTTGCAGAGGTTCAGGAGACGTTTGTGTTTGGAGCCCCATCCTGAGAGGTTTTCTCAGCCAGACCTCCCTTGCAAGGTGGGATGCCCAGCGCTTCCCCAGGGACACGCCATGCCACGAGGAACCTCCGAGGGCGCAAAGCTCAAACTATCAGGTCAAATTAATTGTAACCAGTAATTTTTTAACAGTATTTTACCTTACTCTGATACCTTCTAATTGCTGTTTTGGTGAATATTTTGCAGTTGTTATGCCATAACCCAAGCAAAAACTGTTATCCTAAATTCACAATCACTTCTTTTTTTTTTTTTAATCTGACGTTTCCACCCACTTTAGCTTACTAGGAGCGCTAAGTTTGCTCCTAATTCAAATCTCACATCAAAGATGTTTCAGCAAGGGTATCTGGGATGGCTGCATGCAAAGTCTAGTCCACATGCAAAATGTATCACTCAAAAAGTACGATGCAGATGGTAAAACACATAAAACATCATACATTGATCCACATTTTTACTTTCTATCAGCATTTGAAGTGACTTGAAGCACAACAATATCAGATCCTCTTGTCATATGCAAATGACTACTTAATATTTGCATAATATGTCAAGGTAGAAAAATGCAAATAAACTTTGTTAAAGCCTGTATTTTTGTCGTTCTCTCATATAGCTAATTAGCAACTTGAAAGGAAATTGAAAGCTCCTCTTTTCTGAACTGTATGTCAGCTAAAAACAGGCACGGAAGCCTGCTTATTTCTAGACGATGTAAGATGAACAATTAACGTATCTGTTTTATTGAACTCTTTACATCGATCCATTGCCGTAAAGGTTGTTTATCGGCTTCCAAAGTTGAATATGAAGATACAGTCTTGTTAGAGTAAAGGTCATTTACAAATATAAATTTAAAAGGCCATATTCTGCTATTAGCATGGCGTAAACCAAAGCAAGATTCCCTGAGATAAACGAAACGCTGGATTTGCCCCAATGTACCGTAAAGCACCACTGAGCTCCCCAAAGCAATGACAAATATGTGAAAAAGGCTTTTCTGGAGCTCAAAACCTGTCTTAGCTCATTACAAGGTCTTAATACTCTGTCGGAGGGTTTATACTGTATTCTTTCTGTAATATTAAGGGTGTATTATTTATACCTCCTGTAGCCATGCCATAGAATACGAGTAGAGTTTGTTTAGCAACAGAGTGAAAAAATATTTGCTACAGGGGCAGTCTGGCAATATTGCTTGTTAAGGCATGCTATTTGTAAACAAATTTATATGAAAAGTATGCGATGTCTAATACTAAACTACTCCAGCCCCAGACTGAAGGGTGATTTTACAAACGTCCTGCAGCACTCAATCATTCCTTCATTTTAATGTCTTTATTTTATGATTTTGTTGATGAAATACTACTTACCCAGTGCTCAAAATTCCTTTTAGGCTGCAGGCACTGGCTAGTTGACACGGCAAGCCATATTTTACAGCTATATATTTCAGCTTTCTCTGTCCAAGTTGGAGGACACAGTAGCCAAGATGGTTTTTCATAGTAGAAATATATTTTCATATTTATTTATTGATTTGACTAATGTATCTATTTTTCAATTCACATGCTTATGTTTCAATCCATTAAAGTGATTCATGGTCAAATAATATGTTATTGCAAGTACAAAGAGGAGATAAAACCACTGTACACTGGCTATAACACAAGAATAAAAATAATAAAAATCCATTGCATGATTAAATATAGTTTTTAATCCCCAAATGATCAAGAGTAAACTGATGTTTTTAATTATTTTTCTTTAAAATCAGTTGGTTTTTTTATTTAGTAAAATTCAATTACCGCTTAAATAAGTTCTCAGGTATAAATATTCTTACCCAATCTAAGCGCTCAGTGTAAAACTAACATAAAGCATAAAATTACTATCAAAATAAAAAAAAAAAAAAACCTCAAAAGGCTTTTAATTACTTAAAATGAGAATTAAATGGCAACTGGTAAAGGAATGCCGTGCCAGTCACCCCAAGGTCAGGGCTGGAGTAAAGGCTGGCATGGCAGTTGCAACATCTGGTGACTCCTCAGTATCTCTCCTGAAATTTCTGGGCTTGGTCTAGTTTTTTGGAAACAGACAAAAAAGTCCACAAGAAAGAGCCAAAGAAACCCTCTCACTGGAAGGAGCAGTGCCCAGTCCCAGCCATGGGGCATCTCCACCCTCCAGTAGAGACCAGCCTCGCCCTTGCAATACTGTGAGATATTTCTCACTGTTTTGTCCACAAAAATTGGCCTTTCCTCCTGTCCTTCACTCCTGAACTATGAAAATTCACAGCAAGCAACGCCAAAGCAGGCAGAAACCTTGGGGGCCAGCCGGAGAGAGATGCGGCCTCCTCAAGCAGAGGTCGGCACACCTGCTGCCCAGGCACAGGCACCAGGCTCAGCTGCGGGATCATCCACCACGCCAACATGAATTTCTCATGTCAGGGCCAGGAGGATGAAACCTTACCAATGACACGGTTTCTCAGCCAGTCTGCTGAACAACGCAGCCACCACGGGGTTTTGTGCTCAGAAAGGATCATTTATTCATGAATATGCACCATCTCCAGACCTAGGAAATATTTTATTTTTCCTGGAAAAAAAGCTTATATCTTTTTCAAACTAACACCTGGAATGAATTTATGACCATAACTAGCAGAATTCGCCCTCTAAAGCCCTGAAAAACAGCGTTTATCCCAGGTTAAGGCATATCCATTGCTGTTGGTAAAGTTAGACAACAGAAACATTGCTCATGTCCATCTCTCATGTCCATGTCTCACACTGGCAGTTGCTTGCCTACAAAAAAAAAAAATACACAATGATAAAGCTATGTACCTAAGATAGGCTCTGGGTCCAGTATCTCTAGACTTTTATGAGAAAATGAAAGCCAAGAGCTGAAGACCATCAGGTTTCAGGCACACAGATGGTAGCAGACTCTGGCTGTAGCACCAGAGGAAAAAAAAAACAAAGCTCCATATTTTCAAAAAAAACCCTAAGAATTTTGGATGTTCTAAGCCTGAGACATCTGAAAGGGAGCTCTGTTACTGAAAGGTGTTTGCTCAGCAGTCACTCAAAGCCCTCTGTCTCAAACCAAGCTTCCAAATTTCTACTAATTATATATCAGTAATCACTACTGGAAATAAAATTTCCAGATTTCAGGAAGAATGAAAGCAAAAGAAGAGAAAAAGGAAGCACAGAAGAGGAAAAGGATTCTTTTCATTCGTTTTTCTGCTAGAAGTCTCTATTAAAAACAAAAGAAAAACAAAAGCGTATCAAATGAGTTTTAAGGAGTCATTTTAGCAGGGAGTATGGAACAAGCTGCCGCTAACAGCGAAGACAAAAAGGAACAAGAAACCAAATAACCTTAAATATCATGAAATGGGGAAGATAATAAGCCAGGCTCTAGGGAGAGCTGAAACTGAAATGTAAAGGACAGGCCCACAGAAGGGGAAGATGCAGAGCCCATAGTGAACAAGTGGGGTGACATCCTTATTGCACTCCAACTTATTGCAAGGCCTGTGACGGCTCAGTAATTATGGATCAGCCATGGGAAATATCCCCCATGCAGGAGCCGAGGACGCTATGGAAATAACTGGCAATGGGGACGCGGAGGGGGAGCCAGGAGGGCGCAGCGTTCGAGAGGACATCAACGCTCGGTTCGGCGGGCAGCCCGGGGAACCCGCCGTAATTTGGACAGGCTTCCAGGGCCGGCTAAGTTGCACCGTTTCATTTCTGCACCCCAAGGCTGGGAGGATGAAAAGGTAGTTTAAAGTCACCTTAACTCCCCTTGGGAAGCAGAAGCACAGAAGGCTGTCAATGTGTTGAGGTAGAGCAGCTGAGAGGCTCTGGAGAGAGAGAGCTAAATGAATAGAAACTTGTTAAATGATGTGAGTTAATGAGAGCATTTTGGAATTAACCAGCTTCCATGACTTTAAATAAAACCCCAATGTCATTTTAAATTAGATTTTGTACATTTTTAAAACATTATTTATTTATTTTTCTCGAGGTGCATTGGTGGGAAGACAGAAACATTGGAATTTAATCTCCTCAACCCACTAGCGGTTAAATACTGGTAGTTCTTCTTTGGAACAAGCTCTGGAACATGGGAACAGTGGCAACAGCCAAGAGAATTGCCATTAGATGGAGGAGTCGCTACCCCATACACCCACTGTTTGAGGTGTGAGGAGCTGAAGCTTACAGCCAAGAATGAGAATGTAGTTGATGGGGCCACTGTCCTCTGACCCTACAGTATCACACTGGTGACTCCAGTCCACACATGGAGTGAGGTTTTTGCACAGCAGATTGACACACAATAGCCTGGCACCCTTACCAGATGACTGCTGTTGGCATGAATATACGTTGAGTGGTCATCCCTTTCCTTCTC
>WHYT01013217.1:82914-112751 GCA_009806455.1 Tetrax tetrax
TATTATTTAGGCCAACTTCTTCACAGACAGGTTATCTTAAAAGAAAGCCTTGCACTGCCAATGAGTGGAAGATGAGGAAACATACCTTTAAGGAAAATCAAGTTAGGAAGCATCCAAGTGTTTCCCAGATGAGTCTGGTTGAAAAATTAAGTCAGTTCCTGTGTCGCACCTGTACTGTAAGCAGGAACATTTTTTGGCCATATTTTGGAAGGTAATTTTCTGCACCAACTGTGTATTAGCAGCAGCTATGCTTTCTTCAAGCCACCTTAGTAGAAAAATGGTTCAGTGGGGTAGGCACCAACCTGGGACTCTGATGACTGAAGTTCAATTTTTTTTGTTGTTTTTTTCCACTTATTCATGGAGAGCCTCAGACCTGATTACTTCTGAAATTTTCATGCAATTCCATTCAAAGATCTTATAAACTTATTTTTTTCTTGCTTTATTTGTATCATAGTTTCTTGTAGGTACAAACTGGGGAACCTGGCACCGCCAGACTCACAAGACTAATGTGAAATTAAAGGCTATGATAATGTCCCTGGCACCACAGTAACAGATGCTATAAAAAATATTTCAGTCAAATATAATTGATGTTGTTCACAGTGCGGCTATTAGTTGCCCTTCCACGACAATTCAGTCTGCAGCATTACTTTGTTAGGAAGGAAAAAGCCTGTGATGGTGGTGGGTTAAAGCAACCATTTCTGCAGTGGGATGGTGGCCAGCCAGCCACCCACAGCAGCAGACACCCACTGAGAACACGATATAACCCCCTGGGGTGGGCAGGAAGATTCCTAAGGTGTTTCCAAGTCATATCTATCTTTATGATGCGTAAGCACCAAAAGCACACCCAAGCTTGCGGTACCCAAAGAAATTGCTTTGGGCAAGAACCTGTTATCTTACGTCAAGAGTCGCCAAAGCCCAGGGCCAGATCCGAGGTGTTAACGGCAAACAGGACAACAGGAATACGGGACTGCAATATGTGCAGCTGGGACTGGGGAAAGAAATTGTAAACCTGTCACGAAATGGAAGAAGGAAGGAAGGGGAAAGAAGGACGGGGTGGGGGACACGACAAGCCCCACAGCTGTCCCGTGCACACTGAAGGCTGCTCCCCACACTCACCAACACAAAGCCACAGTAAACTTAACACCAAGTCGCAATTTAAAAATTCACAGAGCTTTTATATGATAATTACTGTTATTATAACTGGCCCATGAAATAAACACCTCTCCCAATTATACAAAAGCCATGAGGTCCTTAAGAGACAGAAATCTCACAATAAGATTTGCTTCCCAGCGTAACGACATGGAGTGAGAGGAGTGCAGGATGAATAATAATAATATTATGGTACATATAATGTATGTTTTAATTAGCTAAAGGTAATCAAATGAGGTTTGTCACGATTATATTAAGGTCAGGTCTCCACATGGTTTCATCAACAACATATTAAGACAAGGGAGGTGATGCCAAATTGGGGTTTAAACCTAATCAACATAATTAAACAAAGCAAGAACATGTGTTTAGAGCTACACCCATTTTACTGATCTCTCTATTTTAATTACTCTCGTAGAGTAAATATTAGTACCAAAATAACTCTTAATTAAATTTTTCCCATACAAACAGAAAACAGAGTCTTCTTTTAATTTGCTATTTTTGTAAAATGGATGTACAATATCTAGGTCTTTTGTAGTAAAAACCATTTCCAAAGTGTGCTGAAATTATGCTAAACAGCCTAATACATTCCAATGTATTGACATACTGACTTCTAATGTGTGGGAAACGGGAAACTACGCTGGCCTAAAAAAGTCATGGGAAACCATAAAAACAAACTAAGCATAATTTAAACCGATTGGATGCTTCCTTGTAAGAAGCCCTTAGTTTCTAAATACAAAATGTGGACATTGAAATGTGGTCAAGTTATGACTTAAATTAGAAAAACATGTTTTCTTAGGTTTCTATCTTGCAATATTTGGCACGACTGGGACACTGGGGAAAGAGTTATGTCAGTAACATTTTCAAAAGTGCCTGAGTGGCTGTGCCCTAGGTTGCACTGAAATGAGACTTAGGTACTCAGAAGTCCAGAGGACACGAGTTTGTAAGGGCTTACAAATGTTTAAAGCTGCCCAGGAGCCTAAAGAAGGTATACAGGCATTTTCAAATTCATTTAAGTGCTTTTAAAATTCTGGCCTGAAGGACACGACGTCCCATTCATGTCTACTCTGCATCTAAGGTTGTAGATATTCTAAGAAGTTCTGGTCTTTGGAATAAACCTAATATGCACTCAGGGGAACTGTTTCACCCCCGTGTAAGCCTGCTGCCTCTGGTGGGATTTCTCCCAGTTTAGATCCAGAATCAGTTCTGTTAACAGCAGTTGTAAGCTAAGAACTACAAACTGGAGACATATAGGTCCTCTTGGCAATTATGATTGGCAAAAAGATTGTGGTGTCCTGATGTACTTACACATTGTTTAGAAAGGCTAAAGCTGGAAACTTTCACTTAAAAAAGGCAAGTAACTAAAACACACACCGGGGTGGAGGTTTTTCTGCCACTGGTCTCCGGCATAGCATGGCAAGAGTTAAAAATGTAAGAGCCCAAAGTTATTAAAGTCACACATGACGCAGCCTGAGCAGTGCTCAGCCCCAGAGTGAGCCCGTCGGAGTGCACCACTGGCAGGCGCCGGCATGTAAAGGACCCCAAATGAGTTAAGAAGTCTTCCACTCCATCATGAAGAATTGTTCTCTAGAGTCACTACCAGTGGGGAAATGCTTAAAACACTTACCATATGTGGCTAAGAAGGGTCTAATTTGTCCATTTGGAAATTTTGCCTCTTTTGAAAGGATAGTTAATTTAAAGTAATTTATTTCATAGGTGAAGCTTTGTTCAGAGTGGTTAATATATCACCCTTGGTTGCCTGAACAATTAGAAATTGTCACCAAAGAAAAATGTTGCAGTTCATGTAAGTAACTATTTACCTAAAGGAAATGGGAATCCACAAGAGTCAGCATACTTTAATGAGCCATGACAATAGAAAAAAAAAAAAAAAAAAGCCAATGGTACACTGCATCTGCTAAAGCTGACATTGCTTATGGTAAAAATTGGCCAAAACAACTATTATTTGGGTTTTTTTTTTTCATGTCAGAAATAATGCAGCTTGAAATTTTCAACAGGCGACATGCGTCCAGACCATTTGTTACTTCTAATGGCCTAATTGTTCTCCTGGCAGAAATAAAAAATTAGGGCACTTATGTCATTTACCTAAATTTCTAATTAATGTAATGGTAATAGAGAAACTGGAGCAGAAGAAAGAAAAAAGAAGAGTTGGGTGAAAAACGTTTCTCCTGGCTGTTCTACAATTTGTCTTTGTTAACTTTCCCACAATCTTTCCCTCTTAAACAGCAGGTAGACTGATCTCTGTAGAGACGTGTTGCAGTTTTCCAACTGGACAAAAGTAGGTTTGCCATTGAAAAATATGACTTCTTCCACCTGAAACACTGAACAGACGCAATAAAAGCACCAACTGTAGCACAAAGTTCTTTATGTTGCCTCCAAGGAATGTGCCATTAAAATGATGTAAGAAATATTATTCAAAACCAGCTCAGAAATCTGCACTTCGGGCTGCAATTCCATCTGCAAGTTTTCCACCGCTCCATGCCCAACCATCCAGTGCATCCGGCAAAGGAAACTGTGGCCAGTATGAGCCCTCGTTAGGATGCAGGATGAAGAGAAATTTAACTTTGACTTTCACTCAGGCTGCATTTCAAGCCATTACCTCCAGAAGGCAAGGGTTATTTCTCTGCGCTGTTTTAGCAGAGAGCAGTAAACTACAAAGATGCTTCCACGCCACTCGATTTTAGCTTATGTCGCTTCACGTTGTGACAGAGGGAAATGCATCAAAATGCATCAACACACTTTGGAAACGTCTCTAAAAGTGTCTGGAATTTGCTTTGTCCTACAGTGCCGGCAAACGTCCAGCATCTTCTCAATATTTATTGTTGGAATGACATGGAGGAGGCTCAAGGTGATCTACGTTTATGCCTACCATCAAGGTCTTTACACCTCCTTCCTTGAAGTGCTGCCATACGTTGATCTTGACAGCAGTAACACTATTAAAATACTGCTATCAGAAAATGCACAAAAGCAGAAAATTGAGGAAATTTTGAAAGGAGCCCTAGACAGGGTTTATCCAACGAGATCTCTAGGAAAGGTCAGATGGAGACAGGTTCCCGTTTCTCAGACCTGCCGGAGGTACCAAGAGGGTACCACAAAAATGTTAAGAAAGTCATAGATTTTCTATTGCTTTACAACACTCTTCCTATGGAAGAGATATTCAAGTAGAACTGTAACTAAACTCTAAGAAAACTGCAAGTAAATCAAGCAAGCATACTGATGCCAGTAAAATATTCTAATTTTCTATTAATGCCTGAGGCACTTTCCTGAAGGACCAAATGGAAACAAAGAGAGGGGTTGTCAAGAAGAAGGTCTGAGAGCCAAACCTCCACCAAATGTGAGCTCAGAGTCACAGGCAAATGTCAAAGCCTGCTGAAGGTTCCTGTGGTGGTTCATCCTTGGGTAGCTCATCCAGTGGGTGAAAAGGCTTTGCCATCTTAATCCGGGGATTCACACCCCAAACGCATTCCCAGCAAGTCTTCCCCTGAGTTGTTGTTGGTTTTGCTTTAAAGCAATGTGAATCCCTCACTCCTCCATTATCTGGAGCATCCTGCTGCTGCCAAGCCTTTATCACCAAAAGATGCTCCCATTACAATCCGGGTGTGACATTTCAAGAGTTAATTGCAAATACCGATCCAGTGAAGCTTTATTTTCTGCCGTCAACACCCCGAGGTCTGAGCCCGCGTGGCAACTGCACAAGGGAGTCCCTCGCCTCCCCAGCTCCGCTTTCCCACCTGGGCCTTAGCATTTCCTCTGCAGCCTGGAAGCTGACTTGGCACAAGCGCGGTATAAACACGGGGCTTACAATAGCATCGGGAACTGGCAGGAGTTGAACTCCCGCAGCACGAGCAAGTATTGCTAAAATAAACATATTACAGGCAAAGGTCACGATGCCTGTTAATATAAAGACGACATCTCGTATAATGCATTCAAATGCCAGGGTGAAAGCAGGAGATAATATGATCCATTTGCCAGATTCCTCCTTTTAGTTGTAACGCGAAGCCATTCTGGGCTGGAACGACCCAGAGATGATAATGAAGCGGATGATGATGCCATTGCCTGTGATAATGGTGTGACAGGGAGAATACCCTGGAAAACTGCACAAGCTGATAAGTGCAAAGGTATAAACAAACCCAAACAATATGGACTTAGAGACATTAGTGCGGAACAAAAGAGAGGGGCGAAATCAAAGCCAACTGATCAACATTAAAAAAAAAAAATTACTTTGCAAGGGTGACTTTTTCAGCAATTTTTGGTAGTGTGGTGCATTTCATCCACCAGCCCTTGAGTAGCATCCTCCCGAAACCGAACCCTTCTCCTGCCGAAACAACAGAAGGCAAACCATCTCGTACGGCATGGGGACCAGCTTTCCCTGCCTGGGAACAGTTTGTAGCAAATAGGCCGCGATATGAAAATGTATTTAATGCAATTAATAATTTAAGAAGTGAGAGCATGTGCTCTCAGAGAGTTAAATGCTTGTCAGAGTGATAGATGCACGCTTCACCACCAATACATTTCGTACGAAGAGCAGAGGGATTTTGCAAACTTGTGTTGACCTTGGGTTGCAGGATATAGGAGGCAGATTGCAATGGCAAGGCCTGCTTCTGGTAGGAGAGTGCGTCAGCTCTTAATTTACAGCCCTTTCCCCAATTAAAGGACTGTAAAAACATTAAAATTAATGCAGTCTTAACTCCAGAGCAGGCTCTACTTTCTTAATTAGTGCATAATTATTCAGTTTTTGATATCCTGGAAAATTATCACATGGAAATTATTTTAGGCACAGTAACAATAGCAAAAATCTCTCTACCCCCCCAACTCGATTAACATGTGGAAGTAATTAACACTTTATTACAGTGAAAATACTATTACTGCTAATGTTTAATGACTTTTGCCATTGCATCATAAGCAGGAAATTTAGAACACTACAGAGCAACGGTCTGCTATAAATACAGTACAAAGATTATAAACCAGCGTCAAATGATTCGCGCTAGCAGCGTTTAAGAGAGGGATATGACATACAATACATTTCCAAAACGTCATCCGCAGGAAATATAATTTTCTTGATAAAGTCCACTCCATACAGAAAAACAGCCAGCGCAATAATGTTGGATGCGTACAGTATAGGCAGCAGCGCTAGAGTCCTTGTAAAAGCCTGTTGTTAATCAAATCGAAACATAAAACCTGAAGCATAAAGTTATTTTCTCATAACAGTTTAATAGAAATTTCCCATCAAACAAAGACCAAAAAGTGTTATAACGACATGAAGTTCCTTGTATAAACAACTTAAAATGAAGTAGGGGAAAGTTTCATGGGATTTATGGATTTCTTTATTTTTATTATTTAGAGTAAATGTCTACTGTAGATCTCCTATAAATGTCTGGAGAAATTATGCACCAGCTTTAGATGATTCACACTAACGGCAATTAAGATGCTGAGTCCACACGGGTGTCAAAGAGGTCAGTGCTCAGGAAATATCATTCCATTTCAGTCGGTGTGATGGAGCCAAACATGCTGGAGACCAAAGGAGACCAAGAGGGATGGAAACAGTTTTGTCTTCAGTAGGGCTTCTCCACGGCTGTCACCAATGAGTAGAACTAGGACAATGTTTACTAAAATTTTTCACTATAAAAATGCAAACAGAAAATCGTATTTAGTATCCAGCACAACCTTACGGAAACTCCCAAACAGGCAACAGCATAAAGAAAAGCAATACAAAAGCACTATTAAAAAAAGAAACAAATATAGAGGGAAACAAACCAAAAACAAGGCTGACCCTACGCAACCTGGGGAAAGCTGCATGAAGTGGCACTTTGCTTATTTGCTGCTGCTTATGTCGTTGGACTGAGAATTAATGAAGATAAGCACTAATCATGATTCAAACCATGGAATTATCTTAGATTTTAATATTCTATATGCATAACTCATTGGGCTTTCCCTTTTTATATGTTTTTCTTGATGTTTTAAAACACATTCATTGAACTGGACCGGTTTCAATGGCCAGCTAACACTATTCATAAATTAAGGAACCTCTTGTTTTAGAAACACCTCCTTGATCCATTGGCCATGAATAGGGAGAGGAAGAATTTGGCACCAGGATGCTGAATATAAATTGTTAGTTTGGAAGCCCCTCTTACCAGCCCATGTCTAAAGCCAGCACACAAGAAGAATTCACCTGAAGTGGACGTAGCTATTCGCTCTGGGATTAACTTGTTGCGGCTGCAAATGAATCACGAAAGCAGCTTTGGCAAACCTGAGCCTGGACCCGCAGTGGAACTGAAATAATGTATGAGAAAAACCTGAACTGGATTACGAGGCCATCTGGAATGCATTCGCCTGGTGCATTAGGAGTAGCAGTTTCCTTGACAGAGGTTGTGAAATATTAGAATTCCTAATGGAAGAAATATGGTAGTGCAAAATGACACAAAAATCACACAACCTCATTCCCTGACACGGAACAGTGAAAATGCGAATCTTTCTCTCAAGGGTACTCTATCAATCCTTTGCAAACAAGGCACTTCAGCAGGCAGAGGGGGGAGCTGACAGGGGTTAACCCTTCCGCACCACCACCACCACGCAGGGCAAGAGAGAGCTTCCCTCTTTGGGGAGGCCAAAAATGGGAAGAAATGACCGTAATTGTAAATCCAGATGGGGAACTCCTGCTAAAGCGGGGGCTACCTCCAGCACAGGCAACCCAAGAGGGGGTAGACCCCACAGACAGGCTTCTGCCACTCTCGCACCCTTCTGGGGTGATGTTTAGATGCCCCTAACCCTACTCCCTCGGCAAACGTTACCTCTGGTTTATACCAAAGGGAGGAGGGGACCATGTCGGTAAGCCTACGACAACATTGACCAAACATCACTGGGGAGATACTGCAACTGACTGCAGCCAACATTGCAATTTTCTCCACAAAAATATCTTCTTTCCATCATCTGTAGTGGCAGGTCAGCCTGGACTTTGGAAGACTTGACCCATGATCACAGTTTGCTGCAAGAACATCTATGACACTTCGGTATTTACATTCAAGTGATGAATATTTTCCTGGTCATAACAATTTACCAGCAAAAAGTCTACGGCTGGGACCCTCCTGAAACACATACTTGCACATGTTGGGCTGACCCCAGAGCAGCTGATGACCTCCACCTAGGAAGCAACTTCAAATTCTTCATGTTTTATTCTTAAAGTCACAGTGTGTCCCCAGGTCAGCTGTCCTAAACCGCAGAAATGAGGTATTGTAGTAACAGCTGATACTTTATAGCACCTGTGATGGAAGTTAATATATCATTTACTTTTTTGTTTAATAACAAACTTTGCTAATTTGCAGTCATGACTGAGAGAGGCACCACAGATTATCAGATTTTGTGAGCTAGCTAGGAAATTATCAAACACTGAAAGCAATCATGGATAATACTCTGAACAAAGTAATTTGGCCACCTCATTCAGCAAGCATCGTTTAGTTTACAACAGTAGCTTATTCTCTCTCCAGACAGAGAAAATAAGATAAATCTAACTCTACCGTTTTCACTGCTGCTTTCTAGAGATGTAGTTGCTGACGAGGAAAAGAAATCACACTGGGGCTCTGCTCAAGTGTGCAGACCCAGGAGAGCTTTGGGAGCAAGGTGGCCAGGGCTCAGGTGGGAGGTGGCATGTGGACCACTGCTGCCAGCACAAGTACAGGCAGCCACCAAACCCCTTGTTTGATGGGTTGTGTTCAATAGATTGACTGAGTGACTTACACTCGTGTATTCCCAACCAGGGGTGTTTAAACCAGTAGGTCTCCTCACCAGACTTATGGATCACGTTTATGCTCAATAGCTCTGAACAGGTATGTTAGGACACTGTGTGCAAGGGATTGCAGTCCTGGCCATGTACAGGAGCAGATGTAGAAATTACCCATCATAAAATGAACCTCACTACCACCGAGGAAAGGTTAGATGAACTTAAATGTCATGGCTACACTTCTGCTGGGGCTTTATAGCAATGGCCAGGCCAGCAATGCACTCGCTCACCCTCTGTGTGGATTGTCCTCTTGGATAACGTACATCTTTAGAAGGACCTAACTGATTTAGGAACTCAAATATTTCTGTTTTCAAGTATTTTTCAAAATCCTGTCCTAGTCTCCCTCATTGTCATTTATATGATGCACAAAGCTACTGTTTATTGCTACTTCCCAGCAGAAAAGGGAATAACTCAGATAGATTTTCTGTTTAGGAAACGGATCTGGGTTGAATTATTCAAAAAGGCTAACAATTTCCAGCCCCAGAAAACTAAGAAAAGGCATAGAAGACTCCAGAGCTAAGGGGCTTTTATACAGCAGCCGATTGTTATGACTCCTTTTAATTAAATACAAATGAATTAATTGATATGAAGTACTGCTAGGCAATTATTTTGCTGACTTTTTTTCTCTTTTGAGACACACATGTTTACTGCATCTATCATCTGCCAAAACATATCACCATTCTGCAGTATTTCAAACATATATTTAAAGAGTTAAAACTAAGTTGGTACTGTCAGAAAGTTTTACATTAATTTCATATTTGTGTTAATGGTAGACCCAATAGTATTTACATTTTTTTAATCCATCTCCCATCCCTAGGCCATCATTGTACATGAGATATTGCATCTTAATGAATTTTTCTGGTTAAAGATTTTTAAATAAATGAATAAATGAATAAATAAATAAGTAATGAAATACTGATTTTTATCTCACTGTACACAAGTTTACTGGTTGGTGGTTTGTTTTGGTTTTTTTTTTTTTTTGCTTTCTGGTTTGCAACAAAATATTTTCATCGTTTTCCAAAGATATGCATGAAAGTACAAAAAAGGTGGCTGATTTTGGAACAAACCTTCAGGAGCAGCAGCAGCAAGCAGTATATTAGCCTTTAAACAGTAGGTAAGTAAAGTTGAAGGATTATCTGGAAAACTATAACTGACCAAAACAATTTTACGTCCTCTGACTGTTTTGGGGAACTGCTGTGCATTCACAAAACTTTTAAATTGGTTTTGGTGTGTCATGGGCTTGGGACTATGGTAGCGAGCATCTCCTGAAAGCAGGAAGTTCTTGGAGAGCTGCTAGTGGTGAAACGAGTTGTGGGCATCCAGGACACGCAGAAGTTGAGCCCTGCTAGGTCAGTGACAATGCTATCTATCTACCTGATATTTTTCTGCTGTGTGCATTAAAATAAATAGCAGGCTGGAGAGTAACTAATTTTCCGTTGGTGAAGTAAATTAGCCTACTGGAGCACAAAGAGACTTCAGAGACAGGTAACCTGAAACTATACACACACACATTTAAAGAACAAAGTACTCAGAAATGCCTTCACAACGTAAATATTGAAACATTAGTTGGGTAAAAGTCACTACATACATGTCAAACTCTAGCTGTACATCAAGTTGAGTCCAGATAGAGCAATTACTTCCACTAATGCAACTGTCTTCCTAAACAAGAAGAACCAGGTGGCCAGATATGGTCTTCTACTACCAACAGGGTCTTCTACTCCCAACACAGCACTCAACACATCAGTAGGATGTGCTGAAGACCTCCATAAAGCATACAAATAACGATACTACTCTTTACAGCACTGCAGCAATTATACAATCAAAAGCAATGCATATTTTTGCCAATTTTTCAATCATAGCTACAGTGGCATTCTCATCTATCACCATTGAAAAGTCATGAGTCAGATTCTTTGCATCTTGTAATTGCAGGAGATACAAATGTACCCGCTTTGGACTGTAAAAGTTTTTACAGAATGAGTCACAATTTCAGCCTCTTCTCTTCAACTGCTAAGGCTGCAGTCTTGTTTTCTCTAGGAGACTGGACTTGCTGGTACTCATACAACTCTAGGACCTGGGACTTTGATATGTCTTGAGTATGTCTGTTTTCTTTTAGTCAGTGTTCGGGCTATCAGCAAGCTCCTATAACCTTTCCTTCTGATCAAAGCACATGAATGGACATGCAAAACTGGCTTCAGGAGAGTGCCTCTGGTTTTCTTATTTGCCTATCACCTGGCTAGACATTTGTACACATTAATCATACTTAGAAGACTTAGCAAAAGCCATCAGTCACTTAAACTGTCCCAACTTTATCTGGAGGTAACAGATGACCGCTGACTATCTGTGCCTGCTAGACAGACCACGCAAAGTTCCTGATGAAAGGCAGCACGCAACCCAAGTTACAGCATGAAAAAGTTGGCACGACTTTGAGCGGCCCCCTACACAAAGATACAGGAAGAGATGGGTGAATGGAAACTACACAGGCATCCCCCGTCCGCGTCTCCCCGGGGACCGCAGACAACGACCAGCTTTTTGGAAAATTCAAGCACCACCAGTAGAACAGGGCAAAGCAGACGGTGGATAACGCCACCGCTTTTGCACAGAACGGGGATAACTGCACAGAGCTCCACCTCGATGCACCAGAAACGGTATGACAGCATAGCTCGGGGTGCAGAGCACGGCCCCGTGGCTGCCATCTCCTGACCTGTGTCAAACACCAAGCCTTGCTAGCACTGGCTAAGCTAGCAGAGCTGTTTCTTTGGCTTACTAGAAAAAAAAGCTGGTGCTTCTGAAGCTGAAATTCCATAGCAAGTCTCCTGAGATCCCATGCATGAATAATGAAATAATTGTGTATCCTCACTCATTGCTCTCATGTGTTACCATCTCTAGTGCTGCTGCTGTTCCTGTTTTCATGGAGGTAGTGTCAGAGCTGGCAGTACCTACTGAAGGATAAGCCATCGCCCAGCACCAGTCCTGGCAACGCTGTCCAGAAACCACGTAATAATGAATGACAAGGTGGCTGAAGTCAATCTCCCTGCAAGACATCAGGAAGATATTTCAGCCTTTTTTTTTTTTTAAATTTAGCTCACCCTTTCCCACTTCATGCTGTTTCCTAAAACCCTATGGGCCAGAAACGCAGCAGCCCCAGTTATCGTGGTCAAACCTCTGCAGCCGCTGCAAAGTTAACTGCATGGATTCACAAGCATTTGTAGGACGGTGTTTCTGTGCCAGGATTTTCTTCACAGATGCTCCTCATCTTCCCCTGTGCATGTTACTGTCACACCCAAGAGCAAGACGGTCCCGTTAATCACTCATACCTTGGCACTGCATCTTTATGCATGTATTTCAGGGCTTTACAATACAATAAAATTTATAGCTCGTATAATTAAGAATATGCCAGATTAAACAAATTAAAGCTCAGCCTTAAAAGCGAAAGCTCTATCAGATCAGGACATTATGCATGAAAGAAATTTCAAATTTAAATCAATAGCATCTGAAGGCTCAGAACACAAAAGCCATATAGGAGTCACTGAGAACTGCTACAAGACCTGTTTCCTAACCTCAAGGTACAATTCATGGCATGGGGCATTAGGAGGTCACAAAGATTAATTGAGTGCAAGGGTTAGTTGGAGATTTGTGGGGAAGCCGCACAGCTCCTGTGATTTCTTGTATTTTTTTTTTTGTCTCCATGAAAGTAAAAAAAAAATAATAATAACTTGTACTGAAATTTGCATTCATGAAAAGCTCTGCCTCTCTGGTGTATTCCTGGAAGCGAGAGCGTGGAGCAGAGGAGAAGGGAAGCCCAAGCACCCATCCTGCGCAGGCAGCTTCAGCAGCAGCTGTTGCCACTGGGAAGGAGCCCTCAGGAGGGATTTGGAGAGTCCCCCACCCAGGATGCTACACCCTGCTCAGCCCCACATGGCATTTGGCTCTGGGAAGGAGCCTCAGTGCTCACAGGGGATGGCTTCCTCCACAAACAAACCTGACTTCATTTAACTATTTCCCCATCAATGCATTCTTGGGTGAGCAACAGTGGGAGAGCAAAGTGGGGATGGAGGGGCAAGTACTTCTGCAGGAGCCAACCCCAGAGAAGATCCTCCCAGGTGGGCATGCAAAGCACAAGATTTTGGCACAGTGGCAGGCATTCATGCTTGGAAAGACTGGGTGGTTTGGCAGGGGATACAATCAGTGACAACTAGTTAATGACCCATTTTTTCCTCGACCACATTTTGCCATTTTTTCAGATAAGAAGCTATTTTTTAGACCCAATTTCTCTTCTCCTACATCAGAAAATGATTTTTTTAAAAATGTAAAATACGAGATTGTCCCTTACTAGATTCTTCACAAGACAAGAACACAGCTGACAAAAATGAACGCCAAGTCTTGGAACTCAATACTGAATATTATATTGCATATCACATCATATCAGACATTAAGAAAAAAATCTTGCTCCGTTAAACAGGTCACCAGTGACAAAAACAGAAGACTGCAAGCAGCGACACATTCCTGTATCTGTGCAGATGTCCTCCTCCTATACGCCATCATTCTTTGCACACAAAGTTCAATGAACAAAAAGTTACGCACTCTGGCAAAACAACTCTACTATAGATTTTTACAATCATCTGAGAAACTTATTTTAGAAAAGCTCTGAGGTCAGCAATAATCTCCATTTTCCCATTTGTTTCAGAAAGGCTGTGAATGGCATTGACAGTAGGTATATGTATTAGTGAGTAAATATAAATATAAAATCATTTGTTTCAGTTTTGAAATCATGTTTCATACACAATTTGCACTAGGTTTCAATAAGCATCTAATTAAGATAGATTTTCTTCATCCACTGCTCTTGCAAATTTTATTTATCAGATATGCTTCAAGTGCCACAGACTATCAAAACAGCAACTAAAACTGCAAGTTCCATAGCAAGATATTTTCAAACAAAAGGGGCAAAAGGAGGACCCACACAAATGCTAAATTAAGGTACAAATGGAACAAGAGTTTTGACGGTGTTTGAAGACGCACATTGCCAGTAGGTGTTTGGCATATCATCAGCAATGATCACGCACCTACCCAGCATTTTTCATCAAAACCTTTTCATTAGCATGGTGTTAAACTACTTCTGAATATCCTACCAAACAGTTTCAAAACAAAACCTTGCCCCATTTCTAGCCATAGTCACTCATTTGGACTTTTAACAGACTTCTCCAGCCCTTTGCTCCCTGCTGGAAGATGTGGAGGAGAAGCAGCAATGTGCACGTGGCAGCAAACCCAGCAACGTAAAGAATACGATTTGCAGATTGTGAGGGTGTTTAGCAAACGACAAGACCCAAATCTTGGATTTATGATGTTTTAGAATTGGCTTTTCTATTTTATTTTGGGAACAGAGTTATGGAAATTTTTGTGTTTGAACCTCTTAACATTTACATACAGCAAGTGTGAGTCACACAAAGAAAAAAATGAATTACTAATATTAAAC
This sequence comes from Tetrax tetrax, assembly GCA_009806455.1. Lineage (NCBI taxonomy): Eukaryota > Metazoa > Chordata > Aves > Otidiformes > Otididae > Tetrax > Tetrax tetrax. Next base: position 97,323 of record WHYT01013217.1, read on the forward strand.
ACATTGTTGTCTTTGTTGACAAAGCTAGTAAGTCTACTGAATGTACCTGAAATTTTCAGGACTTCAAAAAACTCTGAACTAGTAATGTCTTTGCCATTTTATAACACTCAGGCTATTTTTCCCATCATTTAAACATAGAAAGAAAATGTCTTACTTCCTTATTTAGCAGACTTGGGATACCATTATCAATCATCAAAAATATGTATTAGACACATTTATTCCCCCGACAAATTTATGCCAGAAAACTGATAGACTTATTATAGAACCCCTTCCCACAACACCAAAAAAAAAAAAACAAACCCATGGTTTTGTGTGCTTCTCTTTCAGTTTTAGAATTTGGGGAACAAAATCTTTACCCAACAGCACACCCCTTAGAGACAATATCTAACAGTTTTCTGAGAAAATCTTTCCTCTGCTAGGTTCACATATTGAAAATATCATACAGGTATTATTATCCACTATGACTATCTAAAACTCTAAAAAAGTAACTGTATTAAATGGATTTTTTCATCTCTGTATGTTGTAGTGATCAGTAAAGCAGATTTAATTCTATTTTTTCTATCGCTATTATAGGAGAGAGGAAGAGTCATAAGAAACAAATTTTAAGGATGTAATTTATTACAAAATTCTCACTGTGGTTTTGTTTTGTGGGTTTTCTTCATCAGCAGTGAAGCTCTGCTCATCAGGATTTGCAATAATACACTTATTGTATCTGATGCTGGGAATCCATCCTTTGTAATACTTCTTGACATAATTGCAGCTTTTGACATACTCAATCGTGGGATCCTTCTAAACCATCTTGAAAAATATGTTGGTCTTTCAGGTTCGGTTATTCAGCAGTTCAAATCTTATTATAACCATCGACAACAGTTTGTTAATATAATTTCTTTCCATTCCTCCTCTTACATTGTCATCTGGAGTCATCTGTTACAATGTCATCCGCAGTCCCACAGGGAACTCCTCCTGGTTCCACGCGCTCCTTTATCTACCTGCTGCCTTTAGGAGCTACAAAACCCTCGCTACAGAGACACGGGCTCTCTTATCACACTCCTGCTGACATTCAGCACTTTAATTTTCTATTCCTTGTGCCTATTTATTTGATCAATATTCTAATGCTTTTCCCTCCTGCTCAGCTATTTAGATGAGACCCAGTTTAAAAAAAAAAAAAAATAAAAAGACTGTTTTTTTAAACATTTTGAAATTATACCCTAGACAGAGAGAGGCAAAATAAGTTCTTGATTACATACCTTTTTCACAGCCAGGTGATTCATATTATTGTGCTTTTCAAGTCCAGAATTGCTTTATTTATTTATAAATTTCCACATATTTGAGCATGTAAAAATGCCCAACAATACCATAAAAGCTCAACTATAAGCTATAAAAAAAGGCATGAAGTAAAGAAAAGGAGTGAAGCAAAGCAAAAGAAAAAAATCCGTACTGAGTTGCATCCAGATTTCACCACATAGACTGCTATTTATGATACTACCTCTAAAGTAGCAGAGGTACCAGAATCTGAACTTTAATAGACAATATTACCACACATTCCTCATAAAATGCAGCCAGGAGCTGCTGTTTCCGAAACACCGGGTACCTGCAGCTCCTACAGAGTTTGCTGGGCTGTACCAAACACCTAGAGCTTCAAAAATCCAACCGAGTTCTCAATAACACAAAACCTCCCTCTGCACCAGCAGTAAAAGATTAGCAGGAAAAAAAAAAAATATCTTAGGGAGTAAGAAAGAGAAGTATCCTTCTCTTTTCTTCTGCAACAGCAAATGGGCAATTTCTGATTTTCAGAGAGGAAAATTGTTGCAATGACATATAGAGTCCTCTTTCCGTTCTTCCAGCTTTTATCTGATATTCTCAAGTTGCCCCAATTAAGTGAATCTCCCAGTCTGAGGCAAACCACTGGTGTTGCCAACACTAAATTTCTTCATCTTAAATATATCTAATTCTACTTCTAAATCTATGAACTCTGTACTGAATTCTGCTTGCAGAAATCCAACTCAAAGCTCTCAACTTTAACAAACTCAACCAAAAAATATTTGCAAAAATAGCATTTAAACCAAACCAACAAAATTTAACAGGAAGGATCTTTAGCTATTTACTTTAGGCAACTGTTAACCCTCAGCTGTGGCCTTCTTACAGTCCATTTCTTCTGCACATTACCTGTTTGAGGGACACTTACGCACACGTGTCCTGTTGTCCCCCTCAAACTCATAACTTGAGTTACTTTATCCATGTGCTTCTCATACCCTCTGTCCCTAACACAGAGAAGGCTGTTGCAAGGTGTTGTAGGTCAGCCCCGATCGGGACCAGACCACACAATCTCTCCCTCACTCCCCCCACCCTCCAGTGGGACAGGAGGGAGAACCAGTAAACAAAAGGCCACAAAAACAACTGGGTTGAGATGAAACAAAAAATAAATTTAAGAGCAAAACCAGAAGAAAACAAAACACTGATGGAAAACAAATACAGTCCAATGACTTACAACAAATCCCCACACCCAGTTTCTTCCCACACAGCAGGAGGCTCCCCCTCAGCACCCTCCTCACTGGTATACTGAGCGTGATGGCCCATGGGATGGAACTGCCCTTGGGCTAATTGGGGTAAACTTACCCCAGCTGTTGGCTAATTGGTAACCTATCCCAGCTGGGTGCCCCAGCCATAGGGCCACCAGCTCCAGTTCTTCTCCCAGTTCAGGGGAATATTAACTCAATGCTAGCCAGAACCAGGATACAAGGCCATCATCAGAAGAAGGGAGATGGTGTGGAAACAGATGTTGAGGAGAAAGAGAAGACCAAAAAAAAAAGCAGAAGGTAATTGAAGATCTTTATAAGAGTTAGCATAATGAGTGTGGATAGGAAGATCACTAAGAAAATATAAAGCATTTCAGCAAATCGTGCTTTTGATATAGAAGGAACCTCTTCTCCTTCCCTGGAGCAGTGCTGGCTGGCAGCACCATGTCCTGTGTGCTGATGCCATGCCCTAGGCTGCACAATAAGGGTTGTCATCTCCAGATCATTGGAGATGCCCATGCAGATTTCACACAACAGTTCCCTGGCAGCAAGTGTCTGGGAGTGCAAGCACCTTCTGCTTCTCCAAACCTCCTATGCAGTTTCAACCGGCTTCAGAAATCTTCTTAACTTCTTTTCCAAAGTGGTTCCGTTGCACGGCTCCACACAAATATGGCACCACATATCTGTCAAATATATAAATTATTATTAACCAACCTTCCTGTTCATTTGACCAGATGCTTTCAATTTATGGAAACATACGGCAATGAGATTAACTCCTACAGAACTAGAAATGGGCCAAAGTCCTTGTTTCAGGTTTGCAAAGCCAAACTCCACATCAGAATTGCTCTGGACCAGAACTGTATTTTATTCAAGTTTACAAATTCTAGCAGTAAGACAATTTGAGATCAAGGACGCCAGTCAGCTGAAGAAAGAAGTGATGACTGATTCAGTAGTAAAATGGCAGGAGAGACAAGCCAGCACAACCTGGTTTTGAAAATCCAAAACAAGACTTTATACTGACCGACAGGAATTCTTCAGAGCCATTTCTGTTTGTATTTATTCTTTGCAGTGACTCATATGAAGTCCTAAGAAGTTCAGGAAGCTCTGAAGACTCAGACGAGCCCTCAGACAAAATTGTCATGGCAGAGATGAAATGTTTATGGTCAGGCCAAAGAAGAATTGTGGTAGACCATGGCGGAAATGAGTCTTTTAGCAAAAAACCTCAGGTCTCTGAGGCCCCCATTGCTTTTCCATGGGAAAGGGTGACCCGTGCACCTCTACGAGAGACGGCTCCAGTGATGGGAGCCCAGCGTGGTGCTGGAAGGCTCAAGAGTTCCTTAATTTTCCCTCACTATACCCAAGCATGACAACGACATCCATCCTCAATCCAGTAACAGGTGCTTCTATGCCCCAACGTATTGTTTAAAAACTGTTTAGTTGAAATTAGTAGTTTGACAGCTTTATTGAGTTGTTAGGAATATTTCCATATTACACAGTTTAATGATTGCATTTCATTTCTGCTGTCTTCTGCTGTGTACAAATTCAGTGGGACTCCTGGGAAGAATGGTATAAAGAGAAAAACTTATGGATTGGGGTTTTTTTCGTATGTATTTTTATAAATTCAACACTTTAAAAGCAACATCAAAATAAGAATGAGATAAACTTTGGGGTGGGCCAGAAGGGAAAGGAAGGAGGAAACGTTGGTTATATGTGGTAGTATTTTAAAGTTATTTCTTTATATCACCAAATTCCTTCCTTATTTCAAATTTCCCAGTGATCACCAGGTTTTGAAAGTTTCTTGACAGACCAAGACCTTGATTGGTTTATATGCAAGATTTTCTGGATTCCATTTGACTATGATACAAATATGTTTAATTTCTGTGTCCCACCATATTGTAGTATGGAAGGTTAAAAAAATTAACATAGCCATACATAATCTTCTGCAAACTGCATTTTAAATTATTTTCTTGTTGATAGTGGTGATGCTGTCACTGAGCAACCCTAATGCAAATTAAAAAATTAATGGATCAAGCATGAGAATAATTACCATAGAAAGGGCCTGAACGGTGCCTTTTCCAAATAGACTACACGGGATTGATGCAGAAACGACCCAGGTGGGTCCTACTAGCTTATTCAATAAGGGTCCACTCAAATTCCATCTGTGAACATTTGGTCAGCCCTTTTATGGCGACGAAGCTATTTCTCCAAGTTCATATTAATTTTTTGTGCACATCTGCACACTCACCTAATCCCTACCCACATGCCAGTTCAATTACAATTAAAAGAACAAGTTACATCATGGGGAAATTTTAATCACAATAAAGTCTGTAGGGTTATATTTTTAAAAATCTACGGAAAATTTATTTATTTTTTTTTTATTTCCACAGCATTTCAAGAAAAAATCTAGTCAGACTGGTGAACCTCTGCCCTCATGGTTTCAATTTTGCCTTGGGTGCAGAACAACAGGCACAAATGTCGTCAGACGTTTGGAGATATCGGAGTTCAAGACATCAGCATTCAACTGCGTGTAAGTGTGGCCAAGGGTTTCATCGCACAAATTGGGAGTTTACTGTAAGATCAACAAGTAAATTACTGTTCTCATGCTGTTACTATGATCCCTGAATGCATACAATCAGCATCATTATTTTAAGCAAACAATTGCAAGGGCTTTAAATAAAAAATGCAGTGCACAGAGCATTTACATTTTAAGCACAGAATATTAATAGGAAGGAAGAGGAGAAAGATGACAACTGGAAATGTCAGCTGGTTTAATCATACTTAATATGAAAAGACTGCTATAACTTTAAGAATGCAGCTTAGCTGACTTTGGAGCTTAGGTTTTTATTTTTCTACTTTATAGCATGCTTCAAAACTACTTGGACAAATACAAAACAAGAATTACAGTGCACCATAAGTTATTTTAATATCCTGTAGTGGTGTATACTTCCAATGAAATCCCAAGACTATTATTAAGGTTCTGTGTTTGTGTGAAAATGTCAAGTTGTTTCGAGTGACTACATACTCTAAATTATATATAACTGTTACTTTATAGCTAATAGGCACTAAAATTACTTTAAAACAGAAATGTAAAGTTATATTTTCATCCTTTTTGACAGATAATAAAGCTTATTTATGAGATACATTTTCTCAAGTATTAAAATATATAATATTTACAAAAACATTAAAAATACCAATACTTGATATTTAAGCAAGAAACAGAGCCATCACGGAGATATTTTCCTGGATATATCCAGCATGAAGCCAAATAGATGAAAATGCAATAATTTCACTCGTGAAAGTAATTTGTTAAAACAGTAAAAAACAAAAAAGCTTATGTCTCAAAATGAGATTTGAACACTTTTCCTCTCCCTGCCCGTCATTAAACTGCAGGTACCACATCCTTGTCTATATCTTTTAGATGAAATGATGCCACATGATCTACTCCCGCCCTTTATCTTAAATTGCATCCGCTAAGACACGTTGCCTAATTGCTTCGTTGTCATGTCCCTACCCAAGGACGCAGAGGGGAAAAAAAAGTTATTCCTTTTCACAAGCGTGATGGAAAGGGACACGAGCACGAGAGCAATTTCTTCCCTTGTAAACTCCAGTTAGGATGGAGAATTTATGAAAGGGACGATTACTGTTGGCGTGATGTACTTTTAAGTGTACTCACCATCGCTAACCCACCAATTATTCATGGTCTAAAATAAAAAGGCTTCACATGCAAATTATCGTTGTTTATTCCTCCCGAGCACTTAGTAAATAAAAACATATAAACGCCGGGATTTATCTCATTATCCGCAAAGTGTGAGGGATATCGGCCGGCATCAGCCCCGATGCATCCTGGTTTGAAGGCAACCTTCACCAAAGGTTGCACGCGCTCGTTGCAGAGCGGCGGCAGGAGCTAATTGCTAACCCTCTGCTGTGATTAGGATTGCCTCTTCTGCTGAGGGGCTGTGGCTAAATTTATGCTTGGTAGTTTTGCCGCTCTGCTATACAATATTATGCCAAAGCATGAACAAAAGAAAATTACCCTGAAGCGATGGAGTGCCACAACGCATTGTCGCTATTAATCTTTTAGTAATGGCAATGCTAATTTGACATGATGCATAGTAATTTATTAATAGAAATATTTGAAGTCCTAAACTTAAAAACATTCTGGGTGAGAAAGGACGGCTTTGGAAGTGGGTAGGGGGATGTGAAGCCTTTCACCTCCAAAGCCCTTCCTCCGCTTCTACCCCCATAAACACCGGGAGGAAGATGTGCCCTGAGGCTAGGCGAGAGGACGAGACCCAATCATTTTGGGGGAAAGCAGACAAATGGTTTTGTAAGGGGAACCCAAAAGCAACCCATGAGCTGTTCGGGGCCGAGAGCCCTGTGCTGGGCATCAGCCTTGGCCAAGCGTGATGCTTCTGAGAAGAAGGAGGTTAATGCCTGGCTTTTGGCAATTATTGCCCTGCGCTGGTCGGCAGGGGATGCTCCTGCATCAACCAGCTCATTGCTTTCTGGGAGAGGGGGGCAGCCGGGACGCAGACCCCAGGGGCCCCTGGCCTCCTGCGCGGAGCCCGCTGCCTGGCCTTGGTCTCGGCAGGAGGGCACAGCAGGCCGCTCCCGGGCATCGGCGCTCCTACAAACTGTTTGGCCATGTTTATAAAAGGGCTAATCCGTGTTCACATCGTACGGGCTTTGTTCCTTCTCCTGAGCCATCATTAACTATTAATCGAGGGTGGGTTTCTTCAAAGGTCTGCTCCATTTGTTGTTTGCTCTCGGAAAACAGGAGCCCATTTAGGATTCAGGAGAGCACTAGGAATGCTGACATATTTGTAAACACCATAATGGTCACATTAATAGACTAAATGTCTTTCAAAAAAACCCACACAATAAGAGGAAAGGGAAGGTGTAGGGGATTTTATATTGAACCTCACCAGCAAATTGCAGAAGAACTTCATGATTTGTTATGAGACCGGCACTGGAAAACCTGGGAAAGCCTTAAATTCCACCTGTCTGATTAATGTCAAGGTTATGATCGATCTACATTGGTAGCACACAAGAATTTCATGTCCCAAGACCTTAGCAGGAGTTGATGTAACATGAGCCATTATTTATTGGCAATAATGGCCACTAGCCAAGGCAAAACCTGGCTACAATACATTAATAGCATGGCGTTGTCTTGGGAAAATGAGGCCATTAATGCAGGTCACCTGCGCTATATAGCACAGACTGGTTCAGGTGGAAGCCATCAAAAATTTCTTCTTAAACTGGAAACAAGCAGAACTCAAATCTTGCTGCATCAATTAAGAGAAAATACTTGCAGGTCTTCTGTGGCTTGCTATTCCCAGCACCCTCCCAGACTAACTTCTCCTTGACCATACTTGCTTTCAGTTTTCGCAATTTTGTTTTTACATCTTCTACAAAATGGTAACACTTGGTCTGGCTAGTTTGGGAAAAGGAGGAGTTTTAGTATGTTTTACAGAAAGATTGCCTAGTAACATACTGCGTCCTCCTCTGTGAACCACAGGAACTGAAATATTTACTCACAATTCTTTACTAGAAATAACACTATTGGAATGCATTACTTCAGAATATTAATAGTACGAATCCAAAACCAGAACCTTACCCAAAAGATGCAAGACAACTGATGGCACTTCACTTTCATTAAGAACTCAGAACTCCCAACGACATCTCAAATAGAGCACCATCAACACTCTAGAAAAAAAAAAAGAGCTGCTCAGTGCATTAGCATCACACATTGCACTGCGCATTCCTGTGGCCACAACCAGTGAAAATTCCCATTTATGTTCCATCATATTCTTTGCATCTTCCTCGAAGGATGGGGTAGGCTTCCATACTTTGAGCAGGATGGTGTTATCGCCACCCTGTCAGGCGATTTATTTGTTTTTTAAGAAGCGTGAAGTGCCTGTGGATAGTTTTTAACTTCAATCACTGGAAGACTTCATTTATAATCTGATACCTTATTACTTGACTTTCCTAAACTCTCTTCTCCTTTTGTTGGTTCAATTTGTCTTATATCACCACTCAAGCTAGACAATGATAAAAAATAAAGGTGTTTTCTTTTGTCATGTAGAAAATGTGATTCATTTGTTGTCTTTAACAGGCCTTCAGACCACCAGACATATGTTCAATGTTTGGCAGCAATAAAAAACACCAACAACAGCAGCTAAATAAATATATATATTTGTAAGGATTATAAATCAGTGCAAGTTATTCTGGCACTACTTTATATAAGACATTAGTGGGAGTATATTTGAAATATCGCGTGCAATTCTGGTCACTATATTACAGGCAGAACATTGTGGAGATTGAAAAGGTGCAGTGGAGGGCAACCAAAATGATTCAGGATTTGGGGGATATGAATGACGAAGACGAATTAGACAGATTCAGACTGTGTTACTTAAGGACTTGCTTCTGCAGGACACCAGGAGGGTACCCCCGGCTTTGCCCACCCCCTGGCACAGAGGCAGCCCCCCAGGACAGCGGGCGAAGGGGAGCTTCTCGCACGGCTACAGCTCGACGAGAAATAAGTGGACTCGCAGCTACAAGTTGCGGGAGCAGTAAATAATTCAGAAGCATGAAAAAAACTGACAGGGAGGAAATTATCCATCCATTCATGTACTGAATTTAAGATTAGAGGAGCTAAAAAATGCTGCACATAAAGTAGTGCTAAAAGCAAAATATTGCCTTTCACTAAGGAAAGCGTATTTTTCCTAACTTTTTTTCTTAAGATGGGGAAAATGAAAGGTTCCTTTTTGCACCTGCAAAAGAAATGACTTCTGCTGCAGAAAAAAAAAAAAAATTAAGCTGTACAAGAGTGGAGGGGAATGTGAAGGTGAAAGGGTAAATTTTGGTCCTTGCAAGGCATGCTGCTGACCTGCTGGTTATCGGTACAGCCGCGCCACAGGGACATCATGCTGGGGCTGCACGGACAAGCCAGCAAAGAAAACTTCTCCTGGAAAGGAAAACAGTCAGCAGCAATCCCTTCTCATGTAACTGAAGAAAAGGCAGCAATTCCCATCATTAGATATGCTGTATGTTTTTTTCCCTCCTTTTTGTTCTGGAGCTCAGGTAGATGTCCCAGCAGCAAGGAGAACATAGTTCAATTAAAATGGCAAAGGAAGGGAAAATCCTATCACAAAAGTCTCTGTCTTTTTTGTCACTTAAAAGAGGAAAACTTCCCACCTTCATCATAAGTATATTCACACCATCCACTCAAATGCAAGGATCTGAGGAAGTACCCGCTTTAGGGGAGGTGGCAGATGGATGGATTTCTAAAATATCTTTATTCCATTTTTATTTTGCTCCCAAAATTAAGGCATGGAAAATACGTATGAATATTTTTTTCTGCCATGAGGTTTCAGTCTGGAAAAGCACTCAAGGCCCTCCTTAATTAAGTGTATTTATATGCCACACATTGCTGTTTCTGGCAATTGACATACTACAAAGTATTGCAATCTACCCTGCACAGGGCAATCTCAGCATCTTACTTGTGGAGTCAGGTATTGCTAAGGCTAAATCAATCCCATGACTGATATTCATCAGAAGCTTAAGACATTTAAATATAATATCTGACTTCTGAGGGGATAAGTATTCCACATCTCGCTACTGTGCACTATTCGAAATGCAGAAAACAGAGACCGACGTGCTGGAAAACGGGAGGCTGGAGCCTGAGAAAAAGAAATGACTTCAAGGAGATGGGAGTGCGACCTCAACGTCGGCCAGTTCAGGTAATTTTCACCCTCCAGCAGGACTGCACCATGTCAGAGGCCAAATTACAACCCATCTGGTCAGTGAGACTTGAAGCTCAGGAGATTTTGTGAAGAACAGAAAGCTACAAGAGCTCTATATATCTGTCAAGGGCTAAATTACGTTATGGATGAGAATGGACTTCAGTCTGGGACAGTTCAGAGATCTTTAAGTGAAATTTTCCTACGTAGGCAACACCTGCTCAGCTCCGATTCTTTGGAGAAAACTACAGTTGCAATTTTGAAGGCAAACAAATCCCATTTTTGAATACCACTTTGTACCTACTATTTTTTTGTGTGTGTGTAAAACAAGCTAAATCTGTCATCCCAGCCATGCTCACTTAAGAACTTTGAACATAAGATATAATTTATTTTCTTTAAGGGGAATTTTTCAGGAGGATGTATAAGGATATTCACACCAAGGGTAACAGGACCTAATATCTTAATGCACAGCCGGAAAGCAGCACAACTAAGCCCAGAAATTCCTGAAGTATTTACTAGACCTCTAGGATGGATGATCCTACTAGGATAAAAATGTTTTCTTCTCAAAATCTGAACCATTCTTAGCAGGAAGCTAAGATTTTGTGGAACTTTTGGGAAAAATTGGATGTTTTTTTTCTCTCTAAGATCTTTCATCCTACGGCTCACGTTCCTCTACACCAGTAAGAAACACAAGGAAATAGTCCATGATACAGTAAATGACCACTTGATGGACTTTCTAGCCCAGTTGAAAGCCCATTTACAAGAAACATGGTGCAAAACAGAGAAGCCTGGTCCATCAGAGCCCTAGGAAAGCATTGAGCCACCCACGATGTTTGTTCCTCCCCATATTTCTGTTCTTGCTTAGAATAAACCCTGTCCCAAACACAGCTTAAAAGCTGCAGAGCTTCTGCAGAAGGGGTCAAAACAGTTGCAACAACAGAAATTTGTTTATTCAGATATCTCCAAAATGCCTCATTGTGTCATGACTAAAAACAATGTACTTTCGCCAGGATCTCGTTCCTGCAACACATCAAGCAAATTAGAAAAGCATAAAATAGACTACAGGCGTCTGACCTACAATGTTACTGCAGTCTCCGCCTACATAGCCAGGCACCACGTCAACTAGCCCAGCCTTTGCCACTCGTAGAACTTCCCTAGGAAGCTCATTTGATGTTGGTTTCCCTCTTCCAGCCCCATAGGCAGAATTACTACGTACGCCATGAGTGAGACCCTTGAATAGTTTAAACAAACCTAGCACAATGTAAAAGTAAATCTGTAATCTCATGTGATATTTAAAAGCTAAACTATATTTAGGTAATGCTATTTAACTCATGTAATATGTCAAATATATTTGAAGAGTATATTTATACTGTAACTCCATTGATTTCCACAACAGGGATGAATTAGGCTTGCCTCTCTTAAGCAAATAAAATAAACATTGTACTCAATCTTTAACTTTCAAGCTAAGTATGTTCCAGCTCAAACATTCCTGTTTCCTGAGCAGTCTAATAGATTTATTCTCTGATGTCATTTTTCTCATGTCATTTTGGAATTTGATTGCAGCATATTTAAAATGTTGGTTGCAATCATAACAAAGTGCAGCATTTAAAATGCATTCAACACACACATTGTCCTTGTGGAGAATGGTTATTTGTCTCTGTCCTCTGGAAGAACATGGGATGATGAGCAAAACCTGGCGTAATAAAGAAGAATGATGTGTAAAACCCCACAGAAAGAATGGCTCTTTATTTCTTAAATTAAATATGTTTGCGTGTGTTAAATATCTTAGCGGATGGAGGTCGAACAAAACTGTTAGACAAATAAAGGCATGCTTGCTATTCCATCCAACAAACTGTACAAATACAGAAAAACCTTCACTTATGAATAATTTATAAAGGGTTAAAACTGTTAAAAGCATATATTTTCCATGCACCAAGGGTACTTGTCTAATAGGTTTCCACTGTGGTAAACAAAGTACATCTCCTGCCTCATCATTTCAAGCTAGTTTTCAAATATTAAGGTAAGATGTTTCATGGTTCACTATTATTTGCAATAGGACAACCATCACGACTGCATCCAGGTTTGTTCTGCTAGGGGTGAAAATTGAGAGAAATAAGCCATGGCTTTGGGAAGGGTGACAAAGTCAGAAAGGGAAGACACCCATTGAGGGCAGACACCATGGGAGCATGACAATGCTGGAATAAGACATCACAGCTGCCCAGTCATGTCTCCTTGAATATAGTTCTTGGATGAAGCAACTCAGTTGTACATTTTGTCCATAAGACTCTACCATGTTGGTCTGATTCAACAAGAAAGAAAATAAGTTTGTGAAGGAAATCTACGATTACGCCAATGTGGTTAGCAATTATCACAGTGCAATAATAACGACACATTAAAATCAAAGAAAATGAAAGCTCTTCAGGAATCTCAGGTCAACACTGTTGAGAGAAATCCTGCTTCCCTTCATCACCTAAGTACTAACCTGACTGCATTCGTGGGATTTAGCCACTATAATTGTTTTCCACCTTATTTTAAATCAAATAAAACCAGATTTTTCTTCTTTATTCTATTTTTCTTCTTTCTTCTATTCTTCTTTATGTTTTGGGAATATCGGCCCTGATAGTCTCCTAGCCTGGTGCCCACTGGCTTCCCAGTGCCACCAGTGGCAATTCCACAGAGAGTATCGCTGTTCCCAGCCTTTGTGCAAGCACAAAACTTCTATCTGAGGCTGGACAGTAATTATCACGAGACAGGCTGGCTGCTCTTCCATCGCAGAACGCGCTTTATTGTGTCTCCACATCCTTATCGAAATTGTACATGGGAAACACTCCGCTGGCCCCACAGTCCACTGGAATTTATTTATATTCAGAATTATTGTCTTCATAGTACAATATAATTTTATTCTTTGGATATCAAAACATAATGCAAAAATAGTTATTTTCTCAGAGCCATATTTGGAGACTGGTTTAGAAAAGCAGTTCTGCCCTCGAAAGAAAAATCTTAGAGTGCTTGCTTTTATTAGCAAGATATTCCTCTGAATCGTGTATCAATAGCTAGCAGTAAGGAAGGGTCACAACGCTGATGTTACGTCATTTAGTGGGTGCCAGCAGTAAGTGTGAGTTCGGGTGAGTGGATAATGAGAGGAGAGCCAGAGGTCACAACTGGACGATGATTCCACTGAGCTCCTCCAGCTCTCACCCTACTCAAACAGCTCGTGGAGGAACCGTCACTGCTGACCATGCCTATAGCAGGTACGGACCAAGTAAATCTTTTTATTTTTTTTCCCCCAAGTTGACATCAGTTTTGTAAAAAAAGAATTCAGATGAACTGGAAAGGTGCGTTGCATTTTGAAAAGGAAGAAGATAAAAAACATTCACAGTGCTCATTCATACAGCTTACACTTCTAAGGAAAACTTTGCTATGATTTGAAGTGCATAGAGAAAATAATTTTTGAGCCAGTATGTTAATTGCTCACGTCTATTAAAACGGGTTAATGAAAATTTTCATGGACCTTTGGAGTAGAGAATCCTTGAAGAACTGTAGGCAACAGCAAGCTCACCCCAGCCAATTTTAACTGTGCTGACCAGGCGCGTAAAGAGAGGAGCGTGCTCTTAGGCAGCACAATCCCAGAGACTCCCCACGCTCCACCACTGCAGTGAAAGCATGTCGAAAGCCCGGCTTAAAAGGACCGAGTGGAGGATATTATCAATTTTACAAAGCATTAGGAGTCAGCTTGCTGCTTTGCTATGTCCCTTCTTCTTCTTACCCACAGAAAGGGATGTTGGGAGGTTCCACCACCTCAACAGACCAACAGGACTTGAGCTCCAACTCCTCTTGCCTGCTGGAAGCACCTCTAGGCATTGGGCACAGACTAAGTGCGCAGTGTCCCTTTAAAAATCCCAACTTCCCTGACTTCCTTCTGAAAAAAAAAAAAAAAAGAAAAAAAAAAGAAAAAAATAGCACAGGAGGCTTCAACTATGAATCTGTTTGTTGTGCACAAGTCATCCAACACTCCTAAAAGGGAGCTAATTTTTTGAGCATTCTTTGCTTTCAAAGCAACTAACTAAATGCAGAAAAGTGGGGCTCCCCCAGGGACCGCCTCCTCCCTGTGATGCAGATCGCCTGCAGCGAACATGCAAGTAGGACAGAAACAGGACTTGAAAATACCCAACCCTACAGATGACTCCTTGAAAGACAAAGAAAAATGGCTGTTTGGCATGCAAAAACCGGCTCCTTGTAACTGCCTGCTCCGGCAACGTGTCTGGGAGGGCTCCCTACAACGACTCATTAGTGGCAACGGCAAATAATTTGTAAATATAGCTATAAAAATATCTGTAATGATATTAATATGGATGCATTGAAACTGAATGACCCTAAGCACTGTATATTTCAAATGCCATGGAAAAGTGAGGCATTTTCTGTTGGGCTTTCTGGTAACGGTGCGCGCAAACGCGCAGGAGGCCGAGTTCAACAAAGCCGTGTTTGTCTGTCCACAACAAGTCTAATTTCCTCCACGGCGTTAAATTACATAACCGCCTGCTCCAAGAAACTCTTTTCAAAAGACAGGAAAAAGAGAAAAAGGAGAAAAAGAAAGAAAATTTAAAAGCCCTGATACAAAATATATGCAGAATTTGTTTTCCAATGAAGGTCTAATAGGGCTACCTCTTAAGTCTGGATATGTAAAAAATTGCCCTTTTCACAGCTGATAAAATACAAATTAATCCTTAGAGGATTTAATATGTGCCTATTTATTACTTTCAAGTATGAAAGTACTGCTGCAATTAATATAGCCTACACTACTGTATGTGCTGGGCTGTGGTATTGTCTTTGAAACAGGAAAAATATGCAAAGCTTTTATGTACAGCTATGTAAAGAAACACACACAAAATGAATATATCTGCAAGAGTAGGGATGATGCAGTGCCTTGTCAGAGGCTGAGCATCCAGTGTATCTGCTGTTCCGCTGATGGAGTCAACGGGAACTCCAAAGCTTTAAATTAAGGTGTCTTACGGGTGTGAGGTAATGTTATTTGTTTGCAAGTGTACCTTAGTTTTGTTATGAGAAATGCAAACATTTTAAAAATTAAAGATGCATTTTTCTCTCTCTTCACAGATTAATGTTTATTTAACCTCTAATTTTTTTTCTTTTCTTTTTTTTTTTTTTTTTTTAAT
>WHYT01013219.1:14123-31391 GCA_009806455.1 Tetrax tetrax
ATTGTAGAACGACTGTTGTTTCCCAGTGTGTACCAGCGGAGCTGAGAAGGTAAGGTGCCTCAGCTAACTCCCCACAGCAGTGCTGCTGTTGGAGGAGGGAGCGTGAGAAGGGATTTGGCTAGCCTGACTGCTGCTGTATGGGACAGCTAGGAATGCTTGCTGCTTGCACAAACGCCTGTAGCACTGGTGGCTTGTATGGGAAGCCAGTAAAATGTGGAAATTACAACTACATTAGAATTCAGCCTTTTCCAGGCAGAAGCAGCATCTACCAGGTGAGTAGTCTTCCGTATTTTTCCTTGCTGGAAGGATTTTGCACAAGGAGAGAATTGCCTGCCACGGGAACAGCAAGCCCTTTCTCCCTTCATCAGGTGGCCTGGCAGATTAGGCCCTTAGGGTGCTCTGTGGACTGTGCTGTCTTAAGCACAAGTCAGGTTTTTTGCATGACTAAAAGTTAACGTTTTTTCAAGTATTCCTTCATATGTAATACAGCCAGTGTTGATACAGATTAACATCTTTTTAGTCAGCTTTTTCCTAAGCTTCCAAAATGTCCTCCTGAAAGCCAACAGCCGTTTTAACTTTCACTTTAGGTGGTGGTGGTTGGAGATCAAAGTGCAGGAAAAACGAGTGTGTTGGAAATGATCGCTCAAGCCCGCATATTCCCTCGAGGGTCTGGGGAGATGATGACACGTTCCCCTGTGAAGGTAAGAAACATGATAGTCTCTGAATCAGCATTTACCATATTGTTCACCCTCTGATTATGCCATTAATTGAAATATATGTGAACATTCATTTATAAAATGACCTCTAAGAAAGTGAGTTGTTGTAGTTAATGACAAAACTTCTGCATGCCCATATATGATCCATATATACTATCAGAGGAGTAGTAGTTCCTACTGAAAGTAGTCCTTTGCTAAGTAAGCATTACATATAGTTGTATGTCTGCAATGGGAAGTATATATACGCTCTGTACTTCTCATGTTTCTTGTTAATGTTAAATTTACCATACTTTCTCATACGAGGCTTTTGCTATTTAGGTAACCCTTAGTGAGGGTCCTCACCATGTGGCTTTATTCAAAGACAGCTCTCGGGAGTTTGACCTAACCAAGGAAGAGGATGTAAGTACAAAGAAGTGACTGGAAGTTAAAGTGGCTTCTATTCTTTCTCTGAAAATTTTTTATCTTTCTGGGCTGTTAGTCTCTGTTTAATTAGAGTGAAATACGTTTAGTGATGCAAGGCATTATACTAGTTATTAATTATCTCTTAGTATGGTTTTTGGAGGCACTGAAGTGGGTAAAAGTAGGAGGAGCTCTTGTGCCAAGACATTTTTTGGAGTATGCAGGGGTCTGCAGGTAATCTGTGGTTTAGCGCCCCATTTACCAGGCTTAGTTATTCAAGATGCATTTGAGATAGTATTTATGAATAGAGATCTAAGTAAACTTTTTACTTATGTTGGTGATTTTTCTGCTATGATGATTATAAGGAGTTTTGTATTTGATATTTTTCTTTTCTCAAAACAGCTTGCAGCTTTGAGAAATGAAATAGAAATCAGAATGAGAAATAGTGTGAAGGAAGGTTGCACTGTTAGCACTGAGGTAAGACTTGTCAAATATTTAGTGGCAAACATCTGTACCTGTATATCTATATCCTATCCTTCAAATAGGAGACTGTGATGAGTCCAGTTTGTGTATACATATTATTTTGTACTATACAAAGTGTATTTGGACTATTAAAATCAGATATCACAATTACATGCAGATAAGCTTGAACGTCCTATTTAAAATTACAAACTGTTGCTGATGTAAAGCATATGTATGTGTAAATACGTGTTTCTGTAGCTTTATATATGTGTGTTTGTATATGTAATTACATAGTTACATACAAAGTATGTGTGTGTATAAACCTTTAATTTAAATTTTACTTCACTTTTACTTCACAGACCATCTCCTTAAGTGTGAAAGGTCCTGGCTTGCAGAGAATGGTATTGGTTGACTTACCTGGAGTCATTAGTGTAAGTATGCACTTGAAAAAAAAAAAACCACCCAAAAAACTAAGATATGTAAGTGAGGTAGTGTTATTGGTGGTAACATTAGCTGTTGTTTCTCTTTTTTACATCTCTGTTTCCTTTTTTCCTTTAAATACGTATCTCCACATACATGTTAAAGACTGTGACATCAGGTATGGCTCCAGATACGAAGGAAACTATCTTTAGCATCAGCAAGGCGTACATGCAGAATCCTAACGCCATCATCCTTTGCATTCAAGGTAATAAGAGTCTAGATCGTTATCCATTTCATTTGTGTTTTGTATGTGACTCCGGGGACTCTCCTGATTGTATTTTTTTCCATTTATGGTAATGTGTAGTGTGCAAAACAACATGCTGTGGAATGTCTAATTAGAAATTAAGGCACCTTTTGGTATTTGTGTCAAAAAGCAACTTTTTGATAAGAGTTTTTAATCATTTAAAAAAATGAGTGGTGACAATAAAATTCAAGATTTTTCTCAAAAGTGTTTTTGGAGACGACATAATAACAGAGTTTTATATTTTGAGCAAGCTGGTACTCGTCCAGAACTTACACATCTACAACAAACTAGTTTTTGTTACGATACTGGGAACAAAGCAATTTTTCACTGTGTGTACCCAAAAATTTAGTATAGGTATAATTTTACTGTTTTCAAGTTGTAACATGAAACTTATTTGTTATGTATTTGTAATATATTTATCTTCAGTACTGCATGTTAGATTACGTAGTCCCTAAAATATAACTTTGGTTTTGTGTATTTTAGATGGATCAGTGGATGCAGAACGCAGTATTGTCACAGACTTAGTCAGCCAAATGGATCCCCAAGGAAAACGAACAATTTTTGTGTTGACTAAAGTTGATCTTGCTGAGAAAAGCGTGGCTAGCCCAAGCAGGGTGAGTTGAAACTATTTTTCTCATATTGTGATAGCTAAAGTCACAAGTGGAAAAATACCTGAGATACTGTCAGACATCCAGGGGTCAGAGGTCACAGGGAGGGACCCACCCCAGGGTGAAATGTCAGAGGTCAGAAGTGCTCAGCAGCATGCAAAGGGCAGAGGTCAAGGTCCTAAGGGCAAGGTGTGACCTCAGGGCAGAGGTCAAAGGTCTTGGGCATCGCCAGGATGGGGTTAAAGGTCAAGGGTCAGCACCAAAGGGAGCCCAGAGGTTGCCATGAAGTCAGAGAGCCTGAAGGTCCAAGGTGGGCACAGGGTGGTGAGAGGTCACCTGGAGGTCCCAGAGGCATCAGAGGTCACCCTCACAAGTCAGCTAGGGGTCAGAGGTCATGCACAGGTTGGAGGTTGTGACAGAGGCTGGAGGTCACAGCAGAGGTCAAAGGGTTCTGGTGAAGGTCAGAGGTCATCAGCAGAAGTTGAAGGCTGCAAGAGAGGTCACAGGTCATGGGCACAGCAGATGCCAGAGGTCACCAGAAGAGATTAGAGGCTGCCAGAAGAGGTCAAGTACAGTGCAGAGGTCACCGGCTGAGGTCAGGCAGAGGTCAAAGACCAGTGCATAGGCCAGAGGTTGTTGACAGAGGTCACGTGTAGGTTAAAGGCCACAGTGGAGGTCAGAGGTCCATCTAAAATTGAACCTCATCTACCTGTTCTAGATGGTTTTGAGTACATATTTCTGTATTTTTTTTCTTTTTTTTTGCGTGGTGGTTGTTTTAATCTCTCTCAGGCTACACTTTTAGTGATCAGCTGCATGACTTTGATCACAGCTTGGCTACAGCTTGCTGTAATGCTTATTGCTTTCATGCAGGTGACCTGAGCAAATTCCATTTCCTGAGAAGGCTTTAGGATATTCCGGGATAGATTTTTTCACTTATTTTGTGTTTTGTTATGTTATGCCTTATTTGTTTTATGCCTTATTTTATATATATATATATATATATTCTTTAAAATATTAGTAGAACTCACAGTCCCATGTCAAACTTCCTCATAGTACTCTATGTGTAGATACAACTAGATCTGACTTTAAAACTGTGCTGGAGGAAAAAATATCTGTGTGCAAAGTTAACCATGTTTTTTTAATCCTTTATTTTCATAGATCCAGCAAATAATTGAAGGCAAACTCTTCCCAATGAAAGCCCTGGGTTATTTTGCAGTTGTTACTGGAAAAGGTAGAGAGAGCTCTGGCTCTGCTTATTTTCTCCTTGATAGCGGAGAAAACTGTCTAAATGGAACTGTTGCAGCACTCTTTTCTTTCTCCAGGAAACAGCAGTGAAAGCATTGACTCTATTAAAGAATACGAAGAGGAATTTTTTCAAAATTCAAAGCTGTTGAAGTATGTTGCTCTTTATTCCTTGAGCCTCTGTTGGTAAATGCTAGCATCAGTTTTTCTTGTTGACTTTAAAAAAAGGATTGCAGTGTGGAAACGCCATTTGAGATTTAATCAGCCTGAATTAAGTATCTTGCTGAGGTGACCAAGTTAGCCTGGTTTCCTAATGCTTGCTGTAAGTTAACAGAGAGAAGAAGCATCTTCAGGCAGCAATTTAATCCACAGTGAAGAGATAGAGAGGTTTCTGCTGTAAAAAGCAAAGCTTTATTCTTGTGAGGAGAAAATGGGAGCCAGATAGCACGGACATGCGTGGAAGAATTTCCTCTAGCTGTCTTTGTTTACAGGACATGTATGCTGAAGGCACACCAGGTAACAACAAAGAACTTGAGTCTTGCTGTGTCAGATTGCTTTTGGAAAATGGTGAGAGAGTCTGTGGAGCAGCAAGCAGATGCTTTTAAAGGTAAACATCTTTTCAAAAACCAAGTGAAATCGTAACTTGCTGTTAAACAGTTAGTATTATTTGTATGTGGAAGAACTGTTTTGCCAGCACACTTGGGCAGTTGTGGTTTATATGATCATTATTTCTCATTAATTTACAATTGCCTCAGTTAATCTTTACAAAAACACATTTAAAAAAAATCATGGTATGAAGGACCCACTTACTCTAAAAGCCAAAGGAGTAAATAAAGAAGAAAAAAAAAAAAAATCAGAGGGTTTTTTTTTGTGGGCAAAACACAGTTCTTCCACTGGATTTGAGTGTTGTTTAAAATGGCTTCCTATATAAAGATACCATCTGATCAGCCAGGGCAGGACTGACTTGTACAGAGCTGGAAGCTGAATGGCTGTCTTTCCACTACGTTCTTTTCAGTTCATGAATCCTGCAATTTGCAGACAGAATGTCTGAGCACAGACAGCAAAAAACTGCTCATTTGCAGAGGCACTTAAAGTTCTTGGAGGGTTTGTCGTAAGCAAGATTTGTGGCAATTTTAGGAGGTGCTAGACTTTTAAGATAGCCATTTAAGAAGTTAAGGCCTTGTTTCCGATTTTTGCAGCCACACGTTTCAACCTTGAGACTGAATGGAAGAACAATTACCCCCGGTTGCGAGAGCTTGACAGGGTAACTTACACTACTGCTTTAATTTGCGTACTACAAAGTGTTGAAGATCATAAGTTAAAATTTATGCCATTTAATCTCGTTTGTAAAGTTTTCTTAAAGTTAACATGAAGTACTGGCATCTTGAAATGTAAGCACAGTGTAAATTATTCTAGGGGAGGGAGATACTAAGCTCTCTGTTATGTGAAATAGTGTGCTTCAAAATTGTGATACTTCAACGCGTAACGAGTCCTTCACTATTCCAGTATACGGTTAACTGACCTAACATGCCCACAGGGAATAGCTCAGTGTTTCTTTGTGATTGTGACAGAACTGGCAAAGAGAAATTACATTCCCAGATCTCTCAGACAGACAGAGTAACAAAACAATTATGATCCTATTCTTTAATTCTTTTATAGAGTACCTGAATATTCAAATACCATGCCTGGCCAGAGGCACGCGAGAGATGGGTGGGAAGATGTATGATAAACCAGGGTAGCTTATGTCAAGCACATACATTGTTCAGAACATGACCAGAAGGTATCATTCTAGGCTTAAAGACTGTAAGGTTTTGGTTTTTTACTCTTTGAATGGAAACTTGATCAAACTGTACTTAAAATTTTATTATTTCATATATTTCCTTTTGCATAGAATGAACTGTTTGAAAAAGCAAAGAATGAGATTCTTGATGAAGTCATAAGTTTGACTCAGGTCACACCAAAGCACTGGTATGGTAATTTTTATTTTTTTTTACTTTTTTTAATTAACTAGCAAAGTTTGCCTTTAAAATATGAAGAGTTTTAGTAAACAAAATTCTCAAATATAGATAAGGAACTGTTTTTCTTAGGACAATGTATTATTATGTCCTCTGTCACAATGTATTATTATGTCCTCTGTCACCTGTGTTTGCTGATTTGGAATAATAAACAAATACTTGTATAATCCCTCAAGAAAAATTATATTATGTCAGTTCTTTTAATGGGGATCAAGCATGATCAATACTTGGTCTTTGAACACTGTCCAAATCATCCTATTTTGGACAAAGCTTTTTAAGGAAAATATTTTTTTACTGGTGCAGTATTAATTTTTATTTATAGTGAATTATTTCAAAATTTAAATACTTGAGTTTCTTTTAATTTTGTATAAATACTTTCACTACCTTAGATATGCCAGTTAATTATTTAAACAGTAGAAAAACTAATGGCTTTGATCCCCACTTATACTTGTATATCAGAAGGGCAGCTTCAGTTTTTTTTAAATCTCAAAGAAGGATGTTTAAACACAGAGATTTTCTATTATACCGTTGTTGAAATGGGGGAAGAGTGATGTTTGAGAAGTGAAGAACTCAGAAAGTCTTGGTCCACAGATGGCCTAGTTAGAGAAAAGGGCTTGAGTGAATCTGATAGTCTTGTACTACCGAAAAAAGGGCAGTATTATTCTTCAGCTCTTAGTTCTCACCATCCTACCAAATCTGGCATTCATATGACCTGTTGGTAAGCTGATTTAGCATTCTGAGCTAGCATAAAATTAACATGCAAGAAACTCACAACCTGTCCTGGAGACTATGGCAGGAAGAGGAGCATGACTGCCTCTGTGGGTACCACCTGCAAGTTACACTGGCTCAGCTGAGTTGTCTCACTGCAGCTGCAAAGTTTCCTGAGTAAGTTTGTTGTACTTTAAAAAGGTTAAAGTTGGTTTATTTCCGTTGTAACTTCTTGAAACACATCATAAATAGGAAAGTGGTGCTTAATTTTACAGTGACATGAGGCACGTTTATAAATGAATGTCAATATACATTTTGGTAAAAGGTTGTACTTCTCAAGTTGCTTCATTGTTTATCAAATCTGGGAACAATCAATGAAAATCCCAGATGGTAAACTATAGCATGTTCCAACAAACAAATCAGAATGTTAACAGAAACAAAACCCACATGCTTTTTGGGGAGTGCAGACTTTTTAGTCAAATCATTTCAATGTTTTACAGTTGTTAGCCCACCGCTGTGCGTATGCATACACAGCTTGCTACGGTTATATTGGTATAATTAAAGGCTGCAAGAAACTGTTGTGCATCCATAAGGGTCGTAGAGGCAGACTTCTGAAGCTGTCTTTGCTGCTGAAAACATTGTATATTTGTTTCCTTAATTCCAAGAGGATTTTGGTTGGGGTTGCGTCCTGATGTCAAGGAGTATTTCCTGTGTTCTGTGGTCTTGTTTTCTCAATGTTTCTAGCAAATTGAATGCATACTTGTCAGACACTTTTGTATCAGAAGCCATCATCTTTATCACAACTTCTGTTTTAGGGAGGAGATTCTTCAGAAAACTTTATGGGAGAGGGTGTCTACTCATGTGATTGAGAATATCTACCTTCCAGCAGCACAGACTATGAACTCAGGGACATTTAACACCACTGTGGACATAAAACTGAAGCAGTGGACTGACAAGCAACTTCCTAATAAAGCAGTAGAGGTGAGAATTCAGTTATTTTAAAAAATTAAAAAAAAAAACCAACCAAAAACTGTGCAAAGCCTGTTGAAAAGAAAGCGTAGCTCCAGAGAAGTCAGGTGATGGTTTGAAGAACTGACTGCAGTTCTTCTAACCAGCTTACATGTCAGAAAAGGCTGGCAAGGTCTTAATGTTGGGAATTATATACAGCAGGAACATTATATTTTGTTCTTCTGATGAATTTTCTTTATTAAAGACCAAAAAAACCCTCCTTTTAAAAGGTTAAACAAACCCTTCAAGCTAGATATATTCATATTTAATAGATTTATGGAAGTTTCACAGAATTCCACTTGCTACCACATAGCAAAGCAAAGTTCAGCATTAACTGTTTAGTAATGGATAAGGCAGCTAAGGAAAAGTCAGTAACTTACTTGTATGCTTGTATGTTGTTTTCAGAAAGTGTGCAAGTTTTCATACTTGCAAGAGTTGTCATAGATGTTCCTTTACCAGCTGGTGCGTAGTATAATGGTCCATTTCAGTCAGCATTGTTTGCTAACTTTCTAGGTGGCATGGGAGACTTTGCAAGAAGAATTTTCCCGTTTCATGACGGAGCAAAAAGGAAAAGAGCATGATGATATCTTTGATAAACTGAAACAAGCTGTCAAAGAAGAAAGTATTAAACGACATAAATGGAATGAGAGAGCAGAGGATAGCCTGGTATAATGTAGTGGGTTTTTTACATTGTTGACTAAGTGCTGTTGAAATCTTTTTATTGAAGTTACACATTCACTATTTTTGCATTCTTTTAATGGAATCATATGATAGGGAGATGTGCCCATCTCTTTTTCTATATAATGTTTCAATTCAGTGTTTCTAAATTCGTTTTATTACTACCTTTTGTTAATTATTGCCCTAAATAACATCTAATAAAGTTGTGTTGGTTGGTTCAGGAAAAAGTCCTCCATAGTCCAGTAGCTGCCCAAAGACAGTCTTCTGAGAATTGTTTAGCATCAGCTCATTTGTTCTATTAAGTAGAGTCACATAAAATAACAGCATTTCATTACCATCATAGATGATGTACTCTAGAGGGATTTCATATTGTTTGCTCTATTTTTCATGTGTTTATGCTAGGCTATAGAAGAGAGTCAAATTAAAGGCACAAGAAAATAATATTTGGCAATGCTTTGAAAATGTCTTCTTTGAATAAATCCTGTGAGCCCAATAAATGCTGTTTTTATAGACATCAAAAAAATGGAGAGAATGTCAGAAAATTTTTTTATTATTATTTTTTTTAAACCCTGAATAAATTATTTATTGCATGCTAAAAAGGTGTTTGTATTGCAGCGAGTGATCCAGCACAACGCCTTGGAAGATCGGTCAATATCTGATAAACAGCAGTGGGATGCAGCTATTCATTTTATGGAAGAGACACTCCAAAGTCGTCTCAAAGACAGTGAGTTACATCATGCGTTCCATTCTTGCATACTTTTTAACCTGGGCCGATTTCCAGATCTAGTTCACTTCACTGCTCTTCAGGCTTCTCTGTCAGCGCAAATGAGGCAGCGGTGACAATTTAAAATGGTGCTGGTACTCATAGAAGTGTTTAGCAAAATACAGCCTCAGAAGCTAGTGCTCTTGCACTGAGGCAGCTGAAAGATAAGTAATCGGGATCTGTAGAGTCAAAAACCTGTACAGATACACATGTAGAAGAATAGGATAAATTCAGGGAAAGTAGTTGGTCCATTTATGCTTATCAAGCATAATTAAATTTAATGTAAGTTGCAAAAGGGTAAGATTTTTGAATGCCTGACTTGGAACATGGAGAGCTGTCTCAGTGGATGGATGTTTTTAATATACTTCCTTGAAGTATTTAGTAGTTGTCAGTAATTTTAAATTTTTGTAAAAGACATGAACTTTTCCTTTTAGTAAAAGACATCTAACTTACCTCAGTGTGACATGCCTAAGAACATAAGACATAAAATGTCCATTCTTGATCTTGTACCTAATTTTAGAACTATAAATTTGGCTAGTTACTTATATTTTGAGTGATAATTAATACCATGTTTCCTTTTCTAGCTGAATCTGTCATTGAAGATATGGTGGGTCCAGACTGGAAAAAAAGGTGGTTATACTGGATAGGCCGCACCAAAGAACAGGTAAAAGAGTGGGAGGGGGAATAATAATTTGTGGTTCGTGATCTTTAGGAAACTTTGATTATTACTCAGTAAATTATCAAAAATACTATCTACGTTACACTATTTAGATGGTTGCAAAACCAAAAAAAAAATTACTTTTCAATACTTTACAATTATGTTTACTATTCATTTTTTTAAATACTATGCCACAGAGAATTCACATACATTTTTAATATTGCAGATACATAACAACTTGTAAATTGTTTCCCATTTTTGAGCTGAATTACATCCTTACTATTATGCCATTGACCTGGATTTTAAAGTTCTGGTAGAAAGAAATGGATAACAACATGGTGGAAAGTGGGCTATTCTCTTCTATACATTCCAAGTGTATCTTTTAATCAGAAGTCATGTGCAGTTTCCTATCATGCTCCATTTGGATTTAATTAGTGTGTGATAGCATTGTCACTAGCATTCTAATCACAGTTGTATCTTCTGATTGACTGTTTGCATCACAACCTCTCTTCTTGTTTGCTCATCACTTCTGGAAATTTATTTTAAATTTAAATAGCATCTTCCATTTGATGCCCAGAGATGATGGGCTTTTTATGTTACTTTTTCTAGATATTTCTCAAACTGAATCATGCTTTAAAGAAGTAAGTAGAGTTTAAGAGAATACAGTAGAAAGTAATTGTTTCAGAGAAAGGAGTTTCACAGTCAACTGTGTGCAGCCAGGTATGGAAGAAAGGCAATGATTTAAACCTATCTTACGTGAATTTAATGAACAGCAACCTAAAGGTGTGAATCTATGTGGAGATCTTGCTAGCTGTTAGGCAAAAATTACAATTCTCATCAGTGTCACAGGTGATATGTGAATGTGAACCCCGCTAGCGGATGTTCATGGAGGGAAAAGGAGGCTAACACCTATGGTGTGCTGTTTTGATTTTTTTCCTCCACTCTTCTCTTCCTGTTTTGCATTTCTGTGCATAATGAAAAGAAAAATAATACGAAAAGTTGTCAGTAAATTATCCATTTAAAAATACAATATTTGAGATATCTTTGCACAAATAACCTTTTGAGTCACTTAAAAGTAATAGTTAATAGTGTCAAATGTATTTTCTGTTTTGGCTTGTTAAGCAGATAGACTGTTTATTGAGGATGATCTCTGAGTCTATAATAATTAATTCTAACTAATCATTCTTATCCTAGAATATTCGTAATGAAACAAAAAATGAACTTGAGAAATTAATTAAACACAATGAAGAACATGCAGCTTATCTGGCAAATGATGAAGTGACAACTGTCAGAAAGAATCTTGAAGCAAGAGGAGTAACAGTGGACCCATGTATGGTAAGATGCAGAATTGTAACAAAACACATGGAAGCCCCCTGTGAAGATTTGAATGTTCTTTCTAGATAGCGCACAAAATACTCCCTCTGAATACTGAGTTTGTAACCCAGATGTTTCCAGATGAATTACTAAGTGACTGCTTGCATGCAATTCACACGTTTCTGTTGGCTGTCAGACAAATGCATTACACCACTTCGGAATCTGTCAGTTTAGACTGAAGTCAGAATCTGCTGAGCAGATTTTCTCACCTGCGTTATGACAAGGCTTGTCTGAAATTATTGTTCAGATGTTACATAGTGGAATCAAGGTATTTGTGAGCAAGATATGTTAAAAACATATTGTGCGTTCATAACCTTCTGGTATGTTTGTACGTGCAGTTTGACGTTCATAGGTACATTGAAGAGAGGGAAATTTAGTAAAAATACTTGAAAAAAGCAGTTTTTTAGAGTGCTCTGAGATAATGTATAGTACATTTAAAATGTTCTGGAAAATTATTTATCTCATTGCAGTGTAAGACAACTATAATTAGACCTTTTATCTAATTAAATGTAAGATTTTAAATAAAAGATAATTCAAGCATTAGTAGATGTTAATTTCCTTTAACAGTGATTTATTTTCTGCAGTAACCTTGGCCACCTTTTCAATATTAATACATGTACTTATTCAAGGTAGAACAGTTACTTAAATACCGGCTGCCCCTTTTCTGTATAGCATTTACCATACTTTTTTGAAAAGGCCAGAGTAGTGATCCACATCATCTACATGAGAAGACAGTGCAAATTGAGTTTCCTTTCTAGCTAAGCAACTGATTTTCTTTGTTTTATGAATTTTTTTGAAGAGCCGTATAAATGGGCATGTTTATTTTTGAAGAACTGGAACATCTATAAGCCTAATCAAGGAAAGTTACAAATGTTTTTCTACATAAGACTTGTTAAATATTTCTCTATACTTTAATTTGGTTTAATTGATAAATTAATGAGTACCACTCACGTATGTGTTCTTAGTGTTTATGTGAAGATTGCATCATGCTAAGAGCAGAACAATTTGTCCTGTTTTGTAGTATATAACTTAAATGTATTTTGGCTCTAGACAATATTTTTTAAGCATTCGGTTATGTTACAAGCATGGAAGATTTTTAAATTGGCAGTTGTCTGTAACGTTTGCCAAATGTAACTAACACATTAATCATACCCCAGTTGCAGGCAAATTGGTGAAAAATATTTAAAAATGCATTACGTGATAGTTATAGTGGAATTTAGAGTTATATTTTAAAATTAAATACGATCATTAAACTATGCATGATATTGAGTGTACGTATTTATTTAGTTAAATTTAAGTACTGTTCTCCTAGATTAAAGACACATGGCACCAAATTTATAGAAGATATTTCCTGAAGACTGCTTTGAACCACTGCAATCTATGTCGAAGAGGCTTCTATTATTATCAGAGACATTTTGTGGACTCAGAGGTAAATGGAAGAACAGATACATATTGGTGTTTTGCCTTACTATTTCCATTTCAGTTGGGAAAAAAAAAAATCTACAAATACTTTAAACTAGCCTAACCTTTTTTTTTATATCCTTTACCTTGAGAGCACTGGTCATGTTAAGTATGTTTTACATGAGGCTTGTAATTGATAAAATTCTATCCTGGTATTGCTTAGATAAAATGATCACCAGGTATCAGCCATGACCTAAACATCTGCTACTTACCAATGTGTATTGAAAAATACACCGCTAAAAGCAATATCATACAGCTATATTGATACCTAGTTGGTATCCATTTCTCCCATTTTCCCATTGATATGTATTTACCTTACTGATATGAAAAATTCAGAAAACATTAAGTAAGCAGGTTTTTGGGGATAAGTGTGGTAAATAGGTGTTAAGACTTAATGCTTGGAACCACATGTGAGCAACAGGAAAATAAAAAAAAAACCCTAATTATGGAGTTTACAAACAGATCTTTTAAATTACTTTCCAGTTTTGTAACTCAAGCTTGTGCAGCAAATGATGGTATGCATGAAGTCGCACAAAGAGAGAGTGTACAACTTTCTTACCACTGTATTTTAAATCAAAAAGAAATTACTGGAAAGATATTGTTCCTCACTTTCTGATGAGTTTTGGTTTTCTCTTTAATGAGAAACAATGATGTTTACTATGGCAGAAATACCTTTTCCTGTAGGAGATGAGAGAATGAGATCATAGAGTGGAGAGCTGCCTCTGCGTCACTTAACTTTCTGTTCCTGTTCCTGTCTAAGGTGAAGTTAGTGCTCCCTCCTGCCATCCTTGCAGGTGTAGAAACTCTCTCTTCTGTTGTTAAAAAATATAGCCCTTGGCCCAACACTGTCTTCAGAAGCATTTGTCAGACAGGGAGTCACAACATGGAGCTGAGCTGTTGTCTTTCAATGAGTTTGCTATGAACAAGTGTAGTGTTTTAGTGAGCACTAGGTTATACTCACCAGACTACGTATAGTGCGTGCAAATTGTTTTTCCTTTATATCCCTCGATATGGCTCTTTCTATTTAAAATAGTAGATATAAAGGGGATGCGGTGTATTGAATGGGGCTGATGTGGTTCTTCAAGTATTTTTGATGTGTTTCCTTGTTACTTAAAGCAGTTAGTCTGTGGGGGTTTTGTGCAAGATCAGCATATGTATACATGAGTTTACAGTTGCTGCTAGAAATGTCAAGAGATTCTCGTAAGTGTAGGATGTTCACTGGGCGTCAGAGGTCTGGCACTACAACTTCCCTCGTTTCAGCTCGAGTGCAATGATATTGTCCTCTTCTGGCGAATACAGCGAATGCTGGCAATTACAGCAAATACACTGAGGCAGCAGCTTACTAACACTGAAGGTAAGACTCAAAGTGAGTTGAGGTGTTTGAAATTTTCTAGTGTTCCCCTAGCTATGTGTTCCTTTCATGCTTAACATAGCTGGCTGATTTTTGTGTCCTGGTTAGGTAATTAAAAGATGTAGAGTAAACAGAAATTGACATTCTGTTTACCTTACATGATTTAGTGTAAGTAGAATGTCAAATAATTAGGACACTCTTCAGTTTAAAATATTTTCAGTTTACATGATGCCAGTTGTCAATATTTTTTTCCAAGCAGAAAGAATTTTGATAAATAGTGACTGCATTACTCTTTCTCAGGTCAATCTGGATGTAGACTTTGATTTTAAAGTGTTTGATTAAAAACCTCCATTATAGTTTATTTTTTATAAGGCATGCAAAATGTGCCATGTAATATCTAGACAAGCTTCTACCACAGCAGCTTCCTTATAAACCGTCATGTATGTAGCAATTGCCTAGTGCTGTGGTACAACTACTAATAAAGACTTGATCTGTAAAATAGTTTTCAATCTGCTTTTTGAGGAGGGTGCAAGTGAAAGGTTTGAACCTTGTCATGTGATGCAAGTTATGCTCCATGGAGAATAAATTGCCCCTAAATGTAGAAAGCAAGGTCCTGTCTCTTCAAACCTCCTACCTCAGTGACAATGGCTGGGCTGAAAGTTAGGAAATTGCATTAGGAGTTACTCCCTCTGAGTATGAAGGACAAGTGTTCAGATGGACATAATGCTGCTTTAAAGAGCTTTTTTCCTCTTAGCCTTGTATATACAGCAACACCCTTCTGTGTGTCATCGTTCCTTCAGTACCGCTCTGCTATCGTCGTTAACTTCTTTTTCCATCTTTCACCTTTAATTGACTTGGCCTTGACTCATCTGATGAGGGTCATGTTGATAGCAAAAGTGTAACTGCTAAGAAGGGAGGCAGCAAGGGTGCTTACAATAAAAGATTTGCTGGGCACTCAGTCTCAAAGGAGAAACTGCTGAATTTAAGACAGCCAAGCAGTCTACAAATATTTTTATCTCCTCCTAAAAAAGTTTTCCAACAATAATTTAATTCAGAGAGAATTATTTTAAATTTAAACATCTTTCTCTAAAGAATTTCCTGTCGTAAAGGCTCAAACAAGGAGCTCGTATTCAGAATTTTGCCTTTTCTCCAACCGGATTATTTAGTCTGGTAGTATATACTGTGTCTCCCATAGACCTTCCCAAAATTTTGTCCGTAGGTCATTACAGGTGCAAAAGTGTTACCACTCACTATTTTGGTTGATTTGGTGTTTTGGTGTTTTTTACAGTCAGGCGCTTGGAGAAGAATGTAAAGGAAGTGCTTGAAGATTTTGCTGAGGACAATGAAAAAAAAGTGAAGCTCTTAACTGGCAAGAGGGTCCAGCTTGCAGAGGATCTCAGTAAGTACCTTCTGTGTGGTGTTGTGGAAGTAGTTTGAAATGAAGTAAATTCTGACCACTGATCTTGAGAACATGTAACGTGGTGTGAGTTATCCATGTGCTAGGACTTAATTAATATCACAAATGTAATTTTTCTTAAGTATGGTCAGATCTTACTGATTCAGAGGTGGACGCAGGTAGTACAGTGTGATAAAACAATATAATTTACACTAGATGTAAAATTACTAATATAAATATATTGTGTCACTATATTGAAAAATGTAGTCAAAACAGAGTAATACTGTTAAAATAAGAGAAGGTCATGTTTTTATAGTACAACATGGTTGATCCGCACCTCAGAGAGCTGTCACTGGGTGATTCAGTCTTGGCTGTGTAAGGAGGTTTTGATCCCATCCTTTTTTTAATTATTGGGTGAAATATGCAGCCTTCCCACAGATAATACTGACTTTTAATATAGCTTAGCTGGAAATGCCCGTGACTTACTGGCCAGCTCATTTTAGGATATGTATACAGAAACAAAACCTGTCAGACGTGAAGATCCGATGTATTGCGCTTGTTAAGCTGGTATGACCATTTTATTAAGAGATTTAACAAGGGAGAAAATCTAGCAGATTTAACCTTTCAGAAGGACTACAGTAGTTTAATACTTTGAATCACTTAGAAAGTGTTAAGGGGTTTTGTGGTTAAGATTTTAAACAGTGAAAGTTTTTAAGGGGACAATCCAGGCTGAGGTGATACTCCTGTTGCCTACCTGCACATGCAATAAGGTTTAGACTGACTTTTAGCTGATGAGGCTTGCTCTTGCATATATATTGTTGGGTTTTTGGCTCATTCTGCTATTATTCTGTGAGACTTCCACTTAAAGCCCAGCTATGCACCTGGACTGGCAGGGAAAAAAAAAACAATGCTGTGCAAAAGGGAAAGAAAAAGACTTGTGATAAATGAAGTTCATGTATCATCGAATCATAGAATGGTTTGGGTTGGAAGGGACCTGAGAGATAAAGACACGTAGATATGTAAATACCTGCATTTTGAGATCACAGGTGACCTTTCTTCTTATATCTTTACTTTGTTTGATGTAGCAACTGATTTTCTTTTTAAATATGGCTCTGGATTTTAATTCAGAATAACTGAATGCTGTAGTCAGTGTTTCTTCTCTGCTTTAGCAGTATTCTGATATCCAGGGTTCAGTGAGACAGAGAAGCCTTCAGTTGCTGTTTCCCAAGTATGAATTATGTCTTCTATTTTTTTGCATCCAATATAATATAAAACAAATGTTTTGCTTACAATAAACTCAAAATCTAAGGATTATTTTTGATAGTGCTGGTTTGGTTACATTGGAAGTGTTATCTTGTTATTGGAAGTATTGTTATTAACATCCCAGCCAGTTATGGCATTTGTGGTGGTTGAGAAAGTGTTGCTATAATATATTGGAATTGTGAGTGGGAGTTTTAGTGAATCTAGGGCAAATTATATGGGTTTTTTGACTAGTCTCTGAAACAGCTGGTATGACTATATAATTTTTATTACAGGCTCATAATTCTGTCCAAACATCCTGTCTTTTTGAAACCCTATATCAACCTTCATGTAGAGTGAATGAGATGTGTTTTACAAAACAAGGCTTTTTCCTCTCTCTCTCTATATATATGTTAAGATAAAACGAGTGGTAACCTGCATAGTGAGACGCGTATTTAATGAGGAA